>PVKA01004877.1:0-30074 GCA_004027165.1 Ctenomys sociabilis
GTTCCCTTTCTGTTTTCCTACTGTGTGAGTTCATAGCTATTATTTTCCCTCTAAGAACTGCTTTCATCGCATCCCATAAATTCTGGAAAGTTGTACTTGAATTTTCATTGAATTGTAGATATTGTTGAATTTCTTGTTGAATTTCTTCTGCAACCCATTGATTGCTGAGTAGGGTGTTGTTTAGATTCCATGAATTTAGTGGGTTTTTCTGGTTTCTTTTGTCATTTATTTCCAATTTCATTGCATTGTGGTCAGATAGTATGCATGGGATAATTTCTATTTTCTTGCTTATACTTAGGCATGACCTCTGGACTAGTATGTGGTCTATTTTGGAAAATGACCCATGTGCAGCTGAAACAAATGTATATTCAGCTGTGGTTGGGTGGAACTCTCTGTATATGTCCACCAGGTCCATTTGTTCGAAGCTCTGGTTCAGTTCTGCTACTTCCTTGCTAATTTTTTTGTCTGGTTGACCTATCTTTTTGAGATAAGGGTATGTTAAGATCTCCTGTTAAAACTGTGTTCTTTTTTTTTTTTTTTTTTTTTTTTTTGTAACATGACCAGGCAGTGTCCACAGCGTTTATTTCTCACAGTTCTCCTGACAAAGGAGCATCACTCAAGAACACACTGTGTACGTGGAGAAGAAATGTACAAAATGTTTTAAATGATGCACAACAAAATCCAGCAGTATAAAAGAATGCATGTGAACTCTTGCTCACTGCACAGACTAAATTTAATCACTTGTTTAAATAGTAATAAATATGCAATCTTTATGGATCTTGTTCAGACTACAAAAGAGGGAAATTATTACCATATATATGATTTTTATATTAGGCAGTTTTCTTTGGTGAGTTGTGTGGACAACTCCAAATGCAGAGGCAGAAGTCTGTGTACTTTAAAGGAATTAATGTGAATTAGAGACTTTTACACAGTTACTACCACTGGCACTTTTCACCATAATTTGTACACATCACATGATCAACTTATATAACATTACATTTTAAAAATATATCTGAGTGACAATTTTATAACATTCACACACCATGAGCTGGTTAAGAAGCAATGCCACAGTTGCCTCCTGTAGTGCTTTGCTGTTGATAACAAGGACAGTTCGTTGTGGTTAAAAGAAATCAGGTATCAATATGGTTAAGCAGCTCCCATTTACTAAAGGCCATTGATGACCACCACTGGACAGTGAGTTCTTTTAGAGTATAGATCCTAGAGGCAAACACCATCAGTGGTTAAAACTTTGTCTAAAGAAGTCAGTTTCTGTGCTGAAAACTATTTTCACAAAACTGAAAGCTACTTAAGTGTTTGAATATAAATACTTTGTCTTCTTGTTATCATAGTTATGACCAAGTTCTCTGAAACCTTTGGGATTTACTCTTGCGTGAATGTGTGCTCTCGCTTCATCTTGCCCCCTTCAATTGCCGCCTCAGGCTGCAGGCGGCCGGAGCTTCACTAGGGAACCCTCTGCTGGCCAGATGCTCGGCTGCTGCACAGGGGTCGAGAGCCAGGCGCGCAGAGTTGGGCTGGACGAGAACACTTGGGACGCGCTCATGCTGTGAGTGTCATTCAGGGAAAGCAGAGGACCTTTCCAAACTGCACATCATCAACAATGATACCATTGCTATGTGTTGAAGAGGACTAGGGAGGCATGCTCTGCCAGGTCATCTGTTCGCTGAGAAGTAGTTTGGGTCAAGGTAATTATAACTGGTGCCCTGCAACACGCAGTAGTCTCTGTCTAAGAAAGTCTCTGACCTATAAATAGGCTCTAGGGTTTTTTTTTTTTTTTTTTTTTTTGGCAGAACCGGGTATTGAACTCAGGCCCTTGCACTTGCCAGGTAAGTGCCTATTCCACTGAGCTATCTCTCCGGCCCCCCTATAAATAGGCTCTAGTTG
Organism: Ctenomys sociabilis; assembly: GCA_004027165.1. Lineage (NCBI taxonomy): Eukaryota > Metazoa > Chordata > Mammalia > Rodentia > Ctenomyidae > Ctenomys > Ctenomys sociabilis. The sequence goes on from PVKA01004877.1 coordinate 1,903, forward strand.
GTGATCTTCCTTGTGAATATCTGTTTCATGCAGGCAGTCAGAACAAGAATCACAGAAATCCAAAGACATCTCTGGGGGACAATCCTGGCAGTGCCACCGAACACCCTGGATCGGCTCCACACCACAGTTATCACACTTGAAGCCCACATGCTGTACAAATCCACTTTCAGCTTGCATTTGCTGAAGTTTCTGCTTCTTTAAGTTTTTAAACTGTAATAGTTCCTTATATTCAGGTAAATTCCTATACATGAGTGGAATAATTTCTTCATCTGATGCCTCTTCAGCAGCGCTGTCCACGTGGCTGTGAAAGCAGGCCCGGTTGTCATCCTCATCCATATACACTGGCGGTTCATGTGAAGTCATGAAAGTGGAAGGTTTAAAGAGATGCTTATTAAGGGGATGCTGCCGTCTGCTTGTTGAAGACTTTTTGGAGTATATATACAGGTTTGGCGTTCTGCCTGGAACCGGGATGCCAGCTTTAGTTAGCTTTATGAAATACTTCTGTACTCGGCTAGCAACCTGTTTTGCTGTCCTGTTGCCTAGCTCATCTGCAATCTTCTGCCAACGTCGAGATTCTACCTCCTCAGGAGGGTATTTCAGGAGCAGCTGTTCAAGTTTTTTCTGCTCTTCCACAGTCCACAGCTGGTTGAATGTCTCAGGTTTGGTGTCGTCACACAGGTGGCCTCTTATCATCTGTGGCCGGCTGTGGGAGCCCTTGGGACCGTCACTCAGAGGCAGCATGGAGTACGAAAGGGACTCTCCGTCCTTTTTAGGGTCCATGGGACTTTTTGGTCTAGCAGGTAAACCTATTTTATCAAAAACTAACTTAACTCTCCTAGTATGTCTTTTACGATTTTTTAACTCTTTCAAAGTTCCCAAGGCAATTGGTATATTGGTCCCACACAATCTCAGGCAACTGAACCACTCTCTGTGGATATGGAAGTCCTACATCAGCCTTCTTCTGGAGCTTCTCCACAAATCCAATGGGGTTTTTTAGTGCTTCTCTCTGGTGCTTCCCCAAGCTTTCAAGGCCCTGGACTGCCTGGGAGCGCTGAGCCTCGAGGCCAGCAATGGTCTGCAGAAGTCTCTGATAATCTTTGTTGTGTTTCAGTGCCACATGATCTGATTCAAAGTAATAAACATCAGGATCATCATCTTCCTCTTCTGTAATGTGCTGATTGGCACTCTCTTTGGCAGGTGGCATACGTCCAATGCCGAGTCTTCCCTCTGCAGGTGGCTTATTTAGTCCTTCACTTCCATAGTTCTGAGAGTCACAACATAAAACTTTTTCGTTTTGAGAAATTTCATCAAGATTTGTGGGAGATGCACTTACATTATCACCAGCAGCTGCATCTGTTTCACTGGGACTAAGATTATTCTCAAATTGTCCATTCTCTCTGCAAGGAGAACTGTTTTTAGTAGGACTAGCTCTGGCAGGGGCAGCCCTGCGTGGTGAAGTTCTCAAGGTATAGTGATGTTCTTGGGGTTCTGACAGAGACGTCATCTGAGCTGACATGCAGTCTAAAACAGATGATGGTTCGGGTTCTCCAGAGACTGGCATACTCTCAAGATCTGCGTTCAAGACGTTACTGCTATTTTCATTACACTGCTCTTTTGAGGCACTGCTATCTCCCACCACATCTACTTCCTCCTTAGAATCCCTTAAAGATGACTGAATTTCAGAAATGGGACCTGAAGCTGGCTCAGTGGTCAGCTGATTAACACACTCCACAGACAGGCAGGCAGTTACTATTTTGTGGTCCTCCAACTTGACCTGCACTTCTAAATCTGTGCAAGGCACGTTATGGTCTATATAACTGTTGTCCCTCCTATTATCATGGAACATTGAAGTCTGAGTTTCCGAATCCCCATTTTCAGCTACTGATTTCTCCTGCAATGCACAAGAGCCAGCACTATTTTGCTTAGCATTCCCATCAGGCTGACAGTCATTACAGTTTATACCAGCAGAATCACTGTCGTCAACCCCGTTGACAGTCAGATAGCCTGTGAGTTCTTCAACTACCGCAGAATTAAGTGGCCCTTCCTCACTGACATTCACCTTTTTAACTTCCCTTTTCTCACAATCATCCAGTATATGACATCGACAAGTGTGTTTAGTCCCTTGAAAATCTGCATCATTGTTCACTCCTGCCCTCCTCTGTTCTACTGACTTCTTGTCTGATTTGATAGGTGAATCTTCTTCTGAACTGTTTGTTGCTTCAAATCTGAGACAACGTTTAATTCTTTTTAAAATTGGTGACACAGGTTCTGTTTGCCTTCTCTCACAATTTTCTATAGCCTACCTTTCTAGGTTATCCTTTTCAGAAGAAGAAAGTCCTCTTTTCCTAGGGCTTACCCATGATTCTCTTGTACTCTGCTGCTTTAAATCAGTGGTTTTTCCATTATTATTCCCTTTCTGAATTTGCACAGGCTCTGGTCTCTTCTTTGGGGATCTTGATTGCACTTGAGAATGAGAAGAGAGTTCTTCAGGGTGAGCAATGCTACGATTCCTTAAAGTTCTACCACAAAAAGATTCATCCAAGCTGTTTAACCCCACTATTGATCTTGTAACACAAGTAGATCGGGAAGCAGCCATACTATGGCAAGTCCCTACAATACGGTCATCGTGATCCACTCATTGGGAAACCTATATAACCAAAGATCTACCATTGTGGAATTATTATCTCTTTTCCTTATATCCTGAAGGAGTTGGAGCTATGTCTAGAATAGAGCTTAAGCATCAGGGTTTCAGACTCTCAGCTTCAGCCATGGAGAATACTAGAAACTCTTAAATTCCTTTAGCTGAACACTACACAGACCGGTTCCTGCAGACATATTTCCTTAAGGCCTTTTAGGAAGTGTTTCGCCCAGTATTTGTTACCCAAGCTTCTGTATTTATTTGTCATCCCTGTTAATGTCCATGTTACACCAAGACTTCAGGTATTAATTATTTATGTGGCTGTACTAGCACAACTTGGTATCTTCCACGCGGGGCCGCACGCCACGGACCGCTGGGGAGGCGCTGCCGCCGTAGCCGCAGTCTGCCCCGCCGTGGCGCTTGCTCCGGTGGCTGCCGCTGCAGCAAGACTGTTCTTAGACATTAAGTTTTTCATGTGCCTTAAGATTTGTCTTACATAGTTGGGTGCTTCTGTGTTTGGTGCATACATATTTACGAGTGTTACTTCTTGCTCTTGAATTTTTCCCCTGACCAATATATAGTGGCCTTCTTTGTGTCATTTGATCCTTCTTGGTTTGAAGTTGAGACTGTCTGAGAACAGAATTGCTACTCCTACTTTTTTCTGAGGTGCTGGGGCATGTAGTATTGTTTTCCATCCTTTGACTTTGAGCCTATGAATGTCCTTTTGAGTTAAGTGTGTTTCTTGTATACAGCATATTGTTGGATTTTATTTCCTAATCCACTGTGCCAGTCTATTTCTCTTAATTGGAGAATTGAGTCCGTTTACATTTATGGTTATAATTGAAATGTGCTGACTTATGTTTGTCATGATATTTACCTGGTTTTGTTTACTCCTGTGTAACCTTTGTTTAATTGACTGTCATGTTTCTTTAGTGGGTTCCTTCCATTCTCATTCATGGAGTTCTGGTCATTGTGGTCTCTCTCTAGAACATCTTTCAGCAGCCTGTGAAGGGATGGCTTTGTCATCATGAAATTCTTTAGTTGTTCTTTGTCGTGGAAGTATCTCACTTCTCCATCAAACTTGAAAGAGAGTTTTGCAGGGTATAATAGTCTGGGCTGGAATTTGTTTTCGTTTAGGACTTGAAGAACTCTGCTCCATGCTCTCCTTGCCTTCATTGTTTGTGTAGAGAAGTCGGCTGTAATTCTGATGGGTTTTCCTTTGCATGTGATGTTCTCTCTAGCAGCTTTCAGTATATTATTTTTTTGTTCGATTTATGGGATCTTAACTATTATATGTCTCGGTACGTTTCTACATGGGTTGAGGTTATTTATGCTTCGGTGACCTGAATGGTAGATTGTTTCCTCATATTTGGGAGGTTTTCTGCAATTATTTCTCCCCAAATTCTTTTCATGTCATTTGTATTGACTCCTTCATTCCCGTTGATACCAATTATTCTCACATTGTTCATCCTGGTGTCATCCTGCAGGTGATGGATTATTTTTTCCAGCATTCTCATTGTTTTTAAGAGATCCTTTCTCACCTTTTCACTAGCTGCTCCGGTATCTTCAAGATCTGAAACTCTGTGTTCGCTTTCACTCAGACGGTTTTGTAGACTTGTGATTGATATTTTTAGTTCTTCTATATCTCTTTGACTGTGTTTCATGTGTTCTATTTCTTTTCTGTATTGCCCATTCAAGGAAACCATCATATTTCTGATCTCAATTTTTTTTATCCATGTCTTCTTTAGAGGTAGTTATTAATTCTTTTTCTGCAGTGTTTCTTCCAAGTTGCGTTTCCTCTGTATATTTCTGGACTTGTTTCTGTATTTCACATGCTATAATTTTAAAGAATTCTTTTTTTTCAATGAATTCTTTTTTGATTTCAGAATTTATTTCTGCTTTTAGTTCCTCACGACCTTTCTGCTGTTGTTTCTTTGCTTCATATGCTGTTAATTCATAGGTTTCAGCTGGCATAGTGCTCCCTGCACTTCTTCTCGGTAAGCATTGTTTTTCTACCAATGTTTCTGGAATTGATTCTTTATTTCAGATACTATATGTTCAGATGTTTCTTTTTTAATTTTGGGAATTACTTCTCGTCTGATTTCCTCTATACTTTTCGGCTGTTATTCCTTTGTTGCTGTATCTGTTAATTCATTCGTTTCAGCTGAGCTAGTGTCCTCTGCCCTTACTGGTGGACTCAAGGCCTGGGATTGCGTGTTTTTCCTTGTCCTTATCATTTTGTATAGCACTCACCTTTGACCTTTGGTGTAGAGCTTTGGAGCAGCTATAGCCTTAGCGTGTTATGAGATTCGGGTGTCAGCCTATTAAGTTTGAGATTATCCAAGTATGCCTATCCTGGATCTCACTATTGTGCCCAGTTCCTTTTTGCTGCAGCTCCTGTGGTTCCCCTCTGTTGGTTCCCTGGTCAGGTGAGCACAAACCACTGTCTTGGCTGGCTTTGGTGCGAGGATCTGGAAATTTGCTAGAGTTGGCCTTCTTGTGTCAGGCAGGTCACTCTCTAGGTGGGCAGGCCTGGGCTTTGGTGGGTCTGCTGGGCTCCCAAAAGGATAGTGGATGTTCTTATTCATTGGGTAGGCTGTGCTGGGTCAGCCAACCTGTGCTGGGTCCAGCTCTACAGTCAGGAACCGAGAAGGCTGGGAAAGGTCCCTCCAGCGAAGTGGGTGTGTAGCCCTCACTCACCGGCTGGGCTGCGCTGGGTTTCGGGTCGTGGGGTGGGACAGGGAATTGCTGAGAAATGTCCCTCTCCCAGGGCAGGCTTGGAGTTCTCACTCAGGCCTGAACTGGGGTGGGTCTGGGGCCACGGGTGGGTGGGATGGAATCGCTGGGAAATGTCTCTCCGGCATAGCGGGCCTGGAGTTCTCCATTCACTGAACTTTCATGCCCAGGGAGTTGAGGTAATATCCACTCGCTCAGCAGGCTTTAGGGCAGGGGATCCCGGGATTTGCTGGTGAGTGGGTCCTGAGGTTTCAGGCTGGTCAGTGGCTTTTAGGGCTTCCAGGTGGGGATCCGGGTAGCGCGCGTGGAAGAAGCCAAAGGCTCTCCCTCAGACTCACCACACACTCACTGATCTGGGAAGCCTGGTGAGTCATGCAAATTCCCACTCACTGGGAGAGCTTGGGGCCGGATCCAGGAGGCCAACCCGGAGTTAGCTGTGTCTCAGGTCTGTCTCTCCGGCTATGCAGGGATGGGCAGCATCAAGGAGGCTGGGGGAGTTGGCTGTGCTGTATCGGGGGTCTCTCGGGCAGGGTGGCATGGGTGGGATCCAGGAAGATGGCAAAGTGGGCCGCACTGTCTCAGGCCGATCTCTGGGACTGGGTGGGCATGGCCCACACATTTTTTACAAACATCATTTTTTTATTTGTGAAAGCAACCCACTAGATAATTGAGATATTTTATTCTTTTGTTTCAGTGACACATGGTTTTAAAAAATATATTTCATTCAACATTTAGTTGTATCCTTCAGGAGGGTTGGAAATAACCAAATCCATTCTGCTAAAGAACAGAAGTTCCTCTATGCAAGTTTCCTATTCTTCTGACTTGTGTACCATACTGAGTATTTCCTTGCCTTTACCCTTCTACTCTTTCTTTTTCTTTGTTTTGGGCTGGATTTGGTTTTGGTAGTTATATTTTTATTTCCATTAGCTTCTTATTACTTCCTTCATTTTCCATAGCATCCTTGTCTATCAGTCAGTCTGTCTGTCCATTCATCCAGCCATCCCTCCACCCTCTGTATATTTAGTACAGATCAGTGGATTTCATCTTGCAGATTCACATTTGACATAATGTAGTTTGATTCTTTCACCTGCTGTCATCCTCCTTGGTTGCACATCACAGCATCTTTATCTTATTTAATTAATGTAACATTCTACCATAAAATAATACACTTGTGCGCAGACCCTGGTCTAAAGGCATTGGCAGTCTAAAGAAAGGATAGGTAGGATCAGTCTGGGCACTGCTGGTAGGGATGAAGGCAAAGGGAAGCCACTGAGCCAGGACTATGTTGTGATAAAATTATTAATTGAAGGTAAGAATGAATCAGTGCTGACCCTCACCTATGAAGAGTGCCTAGGAAAAGTGCACACCAACATCATACTCAGTGATAGAAGACTGAAATTTTTCTCTTATGAGTAAGTGCCTGCCACTGCTCTTTCTGTGCAGTATTGTAATAGAGATTGTAGCCAACACTACTAGGCAGGACAGCAAAGTGAGAATCATCTAGCATAGAAAGCAAGAAATACAAGTATCTTTTCATGTGTACAAAATTACATCTTATATACAGAAAATCCTGAGGAATACCCTGAAAAAACTATTAGACTAAAAGGCTTATGAGGGTTAAGATCAATACAACAATTATTTTTCTTTAGAGAAAGAAAATTTGAAAACAGTTGTATTTTGAATACCATCATAAAAAATAAAATACTTAGGAAGAAAAGTAAGAAATTATAAAACATTATTGAAAGAAATTAGGGCCAGCCAAATAACTCAGTGGATTAAAGCACCTGCAAGCAGGCACAGGGGCTGGGGGTTCAATTCCCAGGCCTACTGTGCCAGCCTTGCCCTTGGGATGCGCTAAGATGGCAATTGAGACTGGGCATGGTGGCATGCACCTGTCATCCCAGTTCTTGGGAGGCTGTAAACAGGCAGAGCACTAGGAGTCTGATCTAGTAGTGAGACCTTGAACATCCTGTGGTCTCTTCCCAAAAAAAAAAAAAAAAAAAAAAAAAAAAAATTAAAAAGACCCAAGTAAATGGAAATATGTCTTATGGATAGGAATTCAAGATTATCTCTATTGCAGTCTCACCTACCTTTCTACAGTAATAAACAGTCTGATCATAAAATTTCATGTAGAGAGGAAAGGGACCCAGAGTAATCACAACAGTCTCTGAAAAGAAGGCAACAGTAGGAAGGCTCACTGTTTTCAGTTTCAATACTGCTGCTGCAAAGGTACAGTGATCAGGACTGTGTGGTACTGTCATCTAGTAAATGTATGGGATCAGTCCAGGGCCCAGAAACCCATTCACTTAAAGCATTCTAGTTCTGATAGGGTGCTAAGGCAGTTCAGTAGGGAAACTGTCATTTGGAGAGTGATGGAGGCCTAGGGAGGAGCCCAGCCCATGGCCCCTGCCTGGTAAGTGCGAGGCCCTTTGTTTGAGTGATTCCCAGTGTGGAAAAACAAAAAAATGATGGTAAATGCCCACATGCAAAAGACTCTTGAAATTTACTCAGAACTCATTAAAGAACAAAGCTTTTTCATGTAAATGCCACTTTGGATTAGGCAATGGTTTCTTAAGATATGATTCCACAAGCAACCAATAGAACAAAAGGTAACTTGGTTTTATTAAAAGTTAAGTCTTTTTACTCTAAGTACAATCTGAAAGCAAAATGACAACTCAGAATAGGGGGAAGTGGGTCTGACAAATGTTTAGTGCTTAGGATATACAGAATAAATAATTCTAAATCAACTAAAGAAAAGAGCTAAACAACTCAATTTACAAATGAGCAAAATATTTCAGGTATTTCTCCAAGGAATATCAAGAGAAGGCCAGTAACACACAAAAAGAGCTCAGTGTCAGCCAAAGATGTACACATGAAAACCACAGTGAACTATTATTTTACTGTCACTCTGATAGACACCAAAAAAAAAAAAAAAGGATGGATCATAACAAGTGTTGCTATGGATATGGAGAAATCAGAACCCTTGAACACTTCTGATGGGAACATGAAATGGTGCAGCAACTTTGGTAAACAGTCTTAAAAAAGTCAGTTAACTGGTGACCCAGCAGTTCACTTCTATGATAGAGTAGGGAAAACATTTGTGAAAATACCATAAATTCTGTCCATGAGGGCTCATGGGAGTGTCGTTCATGATGGCCAGAAAATAGAAGCAATCCAAATATCCTTTAGTACATGAATGGATAAATAGAAGCACTTGTATCCACTGTTATTTACAAATAAAAAATAATGTATTGGCACATGCTGTAGCATGGATGATCCTTAGACATGGCTAGTGGCGAGAGAAGCCGGGCATGAAGATCACACGTTGCATGACTCCATCTGGATGAAATCTCCAGAATTAGTAAATCAGTAGAGAAAGAAAATAGACCAGTAGTTATGAGGAGCTGTGGGAAGGAAGAGTGGAGAATGGCTGGTGCTAATGAATACAGGCTTCTTTTCAGTGATGAAAACATTTTGGAATTCATGGTAGTAGTAGAAGTTTTACAGCCTTGTGAATATACTAAGAATCACCAGATTGAATGTACTTAATGGAGTGAACTATATAGTGTATGATTTTTATCTTAGTTAAAATCCTTGTTGACAAAATATCTTAGAGCAGGGGAAAACTGTATAGGTCACACCTGTTGGCTCCAATTTAATCCTAGGCTGGAGGAGATAGAATGGCCATGGAAGCTAGAGATCAGCTTCCCACAGAGGAAGCTGGTTCCTGTTAGGTGGGATACAAATCAACTTAATAACCTATAGGGTTAAAAGCAGCTGTCAGGCCATCAGTTCATCTCCTTCCTAAGAACTCCATCTGTCACCACTGACCCTTTGAAGATGCTCCATTGAACTTTTGAATCCAGGAGATAATCAAGAAAATAAAATATTCATATATATCTCTCATATGTAACGTTCAAAATACAGCTGTGCAACATTATGCTCATTGATAGTAATTTATGTGATTAGTTATAATGATACTTCAATGTTACTTGATACGTGTACTAGCTGTAATAGTGCCAGTTATTTTTATCTTAACATTTAAAAATTTATAATAACATACAAAGTTTGGTACTACCACTCCTTGTATTTCAGCCACAAATCTCGCTGTCTGTCTGTCTATCTGTGTGTGTGTGTGTGTGAGTGTGTGTGTGTGTGTGTGTGTGTGTGTGTAAAAATGGCTACAAGCTGTTTCATCAGGAATTTTGGAAATTCTTCAGACGAGATAGTGAGGGAGGGAGGGTTGATGACGTGTTGATAGAAAGCAGGCCATCCTAGTAATTTCAGCAGCTCAGTCATGTATTTTATTGCTGTCGTTATGCTATACAAAATGCAGGTAGTAACACGACCTGTGGATGATATATTATCACAGGCCCTGGGCTATATTTGAGAATATGCAGTTAATAAACTTTTGGAATGCTTTCGTGAGATTACCAAGGGGCGGGGGAGGTGGCTATTAAATACTCCTGGGCGGGGAACTGAAGCTGTTTTTTACTATCTTTATTAATTCAGTTTCATCTAGCAGGCGCTCAGTCCTCAGTGAGGCATATTTCCTAACTGCATGTCTACCTTTTGTACCTCTTGGGTGACATAAAGCGAGTTAATAGAATGTACTAGTTCTTATGACTGATGGGATCTTTGACTAGGAGATTTAGAAAATAAGTTTGGAAAGCGCAGTTTTTCCAACCAAAAACATTGATTAAGCACCATCTGAGATTATTAGGCAAAGGTTGCTGGGTAATAGTTGATGTGTGTGTGTGTGTGTGTGTGTGTGTGTGTGTGTGTGTGTAGACATGAAAGTCCAGAGCCAAGACAGCACAAGCTTCACCAGAAACTCTGTGACTGCAGAGCAGCCTTGCCCGAGTCCCACCTCCTTCCATGCCCAGTCCCAGCAAAGGTTTAGAAAAGATCATAATAGCATTATTTTTATTTTGATTTGTCACTTTGGAAACTCAGATGTGTGTTATAGATAGATAGTAAGTTAGTTTGTTATACCTATTTGTTGCTATCTTTATAATTTCAGTGAATATTGAAACTAATTATAGAAAGAATTTGGACCTATAAGTGTATAAATTGTGAAATTGTGGTAATTTGTGTCTCATTTTGTTTATTCCTTTTATCAGCTTTTGTGCATTGTTGAAGACAGAGTGCTAGTCATGAGATACAAGTTGTGTAGCACTTAGGTCCAGGTTGGTGCTGACACATGGAGCTGTTGCCAGTGGCTAGCACAGTGAACTTTTCACTTACTTCTCTCATTTAACATGCCAAGCAGTCTGACAAGGTAGCTTTGACTGGTGAGGATTTAGGGAAGGTGCAGATGTGGTGATGGCTGTGTGGCCAGACTGGTCACATGGTATTATGGTCTGTGTCTAGCTGTCTCCCCAAAGCCTCGTGCAGCATTGGGGTGGACGTCGAGAATTTGTGATTAATTCATGACCCAATGCTAGCATTATGGGTGTGAGCGTTGCTGGGATTATGGATGTGAGTGCTCTACTCACACTGGGGGCAGACAACCTGGATCCAGTATAAGGGAGCAAAGCTTGCTCCCTGCAGCTGCTGCTGCTGCTGCTGCTGCTGCTGCTCCTGCTCCTGCTGCTGCTGCTCCTGCTCCTGCTCCTGCTCCATTTTTGCTCTTGCTATTTTCTGCTGCCGTGAACGGCCACCCTCTGCCACATGCCACTCTTAGAGCCAGCTGCATATGGACTGAAACCTCCACAAACTGTGAGCTAAATAAACCTTTTCTTCCTTAATTCTGGTGTTGGGTATTTTGTTCCAGCGATTAGAGACATGTGGTGGTCCTTTATCTAGTGTCCTCCAGTGGGCCGTGTGGCCACGAGTGTGCAGGGTCCTTGTTACCTAGTGCCCAGCATATTATGGGTGTTTGGTGAATTTTGGAAGGATGTGTGATTTTTTTTCCCTAGTACTGAGGGTTGAACCCAGGGCCTTTGCATGAAGCCATTTCTCTAGCCATTTTTATTTTATTTATTTATTTTTTATTTGGTACAGGGTCTTGCTGTGCAGCTCAGAATCATAGTGACCCTCCTGTTTCAGCCTCCTCAGCACTAGCATTACAGGTGTGTGCCAGTGTGTCCAGTTTCAGTGGCCAGCACATTGGCACAGCGTGCAGTACCAGCGATGGATCCCAGGTCCTTTTGCTTACCAGGCAGGCCCTTAGACCACTGAGCTATCTCCTGAGCTACATTTTTATTTTATTTTTTAGATATTGTCTTACAAAGTTGCCCTATCTGGGCTTGAACTCGAGTTCTTCCTGCCTTAACCTCCAGGGATTCTAGGTATACATCCCTGCATCTGAGTAAGACTTTGAGGCTTTGCTTATGCAATATGTATTATGTCACTCAGTGAGAGGAAAGGACTGTGTGTATCTAACAGCACAGGGCTTCCAGTGCTGGTGTCACAACAGAGGGCTTAAGGAGTCCAAGAGAAGTGAAGTCCCTCTCTGTGGTGACTTTAAGGGCACATGAAATACCCCTTTGTACTGAGATGATATTTTGAAAGAATTAAGTTAGTATGCCTCTTTCCCTCTCCCACAACCCTTTCACTACAGTGCCTCCACAAGCTGCTGGGAGGGCTCAGTGGGGAATGGCACAGGGGTCTCTGGTGGAGGAGATACTTTGTCCTGTGCACAACCTGAGAGAGTGGCCTTTTAGGGGCACAGTAGGAACACTCCAGCAGATCCTTGAAGTGGGGATCAGGGTGGACAGAATCCAGGGACAAGTGGGTCTTGATTGACTTGAATGTGGAGGTTACTCTGTGTGCAGAGGACAGCAGTAAAGCCAAATCTCTCAATTGTGCCCAGGATCAAGGGGGTATAAGCAATAAGCAGTGTCATTTTTTTTTTAATGTGAGGGAAGATTTCACTGATAAAATATGATTTGGGCAGACATTGACTGGAGAAAGGTACTTCTGGGTGACGTCTATGTGAGGCTGAGAAGAGCGAAGAGAGAGCGTACAAGCCCAGGAGCTTGCTTCCTGACTGTTTCTAGGCCAGCAAATTGACCAGGGTGGGTGATGCAGAATGGGTGAGGGGAGAGGGCAGAAGGTAGCGTTGGAACTCTAAGGGCCCAAAGGAAGAAATTACAGTTATGTAACAAGGAGCTGATGGGCTTTCTTCCACATCAGATTGTTCCATTTGTTCTTGCCCTTTCCTAAATTTGTCTTATAGGAAAGGTACTCTGTACCCTTCAGGCTCTATGCAGGTGGATGCTGTGCTTCTCAAGCTCTGTACCAGCCCCGTGCAGGCTAACATCTCTGCCCACAGCCCTGGTCTCTTCCTTCCCACACACCTGCTGTTGCATACCTTTACATACTGGGTGATGCACCTGCCTCCTGCCTTCTTCCCATAGAGAAGTTGCTGTCTTTGCAATCACAGCTTCTGTACTCTGTTGGGCAGAAAATCCCTCTGTCTGCAAAGGGCAGGCACATGCTTTTCTGATTTTCCCTTCATAGTTTTGGTCCAGTCCTACACAGATACCCACCTCCTTTGCAGGAAGGTACATGTTGTGTGAAGGCAGAGCCTAACTGTATACCCTTCACACCTAGACCATGTCTCTGTGGTTTCCTTAATTCTAGGAGCTGCTTGGTGGTGGCTTGGACACTTAGGAGCTGTTCTTGCTAAGGTCCCCCTTGCTTTCGTAGGCACCGTCATCTTGACTGGAAATCCTCATTTCCTTGTTTTTTGTGTTACTTAAGCATGGTTTCCTCAGAGTGAAGGAAAAATTGTCTTTCTTGGCATGCAGAAACAGTCCTGTTAACAACTATTGATTAGGAAGGAACAAATCAAGCATTTTTTTGGTTCCAGTTCTCTGTTGGTTGCTTTTCATTATCTCCATTAGTCAGAAATTGTTTCCATGTTTCATCTAACAAATGTATGAGGTGTCATCAAAAAAAATTTTTTTTTTGCAAAACTGGGGATTAAACTCAGGCCCTTGCCAGGGAAGCGCTTATTCCACAGAGCCATCTCCCTGGCCCCTAAAAATAAGTTGAATGTTTAAATTTTGTAATTAGAGTTCAAATTAGACTTAAAAAATTAAAAGCAATATAGAATTTTACTTAATAAAGTAATATGAATTTCACAGTATTATAATACATAGTGTTGTCTTCCAAACAGTTATTCATATTACCAGATGTATGCATGTAAAATTGAAGAAGAAAAAATATATAAGAAATTAAGAGAAAAAGTACAAAAAAAAATGAGAAGATGAAGCAAATTAAGCATTAACTGCTTCTTTCCAAGATTAGCAGAAATGCACAGTTCAGTTGTTCAAACAGCTCTGCTTATGTACATAGATAAATCTTTTTCCTTCTCCTGTACTCCTCAGCTCAATAACTCTGCCCTTTTCAGTAAGTTCATTTCCTTTTCCCAGTATCCGTTATACCCTTCAGATTCCATTTTTCTCTTTCAGGTTCTCACACTAAGGAAACAATAAGGTGTTTGTACATGTGGGTCTGATTTATTTCACTTAAGATTATGTTTTCTAGTTGCATCCATTTAACGACAAATATCTCAAATTTATCCTGTTTGATAGCTATTGTATAAAGATACCATATTTTCTTTATCCATTCTTCAGTTGATGGACATCTGGGTTATTTCCAGGATTTAGCTATGTTAAATTGTGCTGCTATAAATATACTATTGCTGTGGAATGAGGTTTTCTGGAAAAATGCCCAGGAGTGGAATAGCTGGCTTGAATGGGACCTCCAATCCTAGCTTTTTAAGGATTCTCCACACTGATTTTCATAGTGATTCTACAAGTCTACACTCCCACCAACAGTGCAGAAGGTTCCTTTTTCTCCACAGCTTCTCCAGCATTTGTTATTGGCTGACTTTTTGATGTTAGCCATTCTTTCTAGGGTGAGATGGAATCTTTGTGTTGTTTTAATTTGCATTTCTTGAGTGACCAATGATGTTGAACATTTTTTCATATATTTCCTTGCCATTGGTATTTCTTCCTCTGAGAAGTGAATATTAATCTCAGATGCCAATTTTTGGTCTTTGAATTTGGGGGGGCTGATTTTTTAAATTCTTTATGTGACCTAGATCAAAGCCCTTTGTCAGCTGTAATTTTTCCCCCTATTTTGTGGGTTTTCTTTTTAATTTGTTGGAGATTTGCTTTGAAGTGCAGACAGATGAGATCTCACTTTTTTCAAAAAGATGGGATCCTACTTGTTAATTATTTGAAGTTTTTCCCATGCAGTTTGGTTTTTGTTCATGAACTCACTACCTATACCTCTGTCTTTAAGATTTCTGCCCACGTTTTCTTCCAGAAGATTTAGTGTTTCTGTTTTAATATTTAAATCTTTGATCGATTGTGACTGTAGCTTTGTGCATGGTGGTAGACTTGGGTCTGGTTTTAACCTTCACCATGTGGAAAGCCCAAGTTTTTCAGCACCATTTATTAAAGAGGCTATATTTCTTCCAGTGAGCATGTTTGACCCCTTTATCAAAGATAAGGTAGCTGAGTGTGTTTGCAGTTGTGTCTTCATCTTCTAATCTGGTTAATCTGGTCCATTGATCCTCAAGTCTGTCTCTATGCCAGTACCATGCTGATCTTACCAAAGTAGCTTTAGAGTATAATTTCAGGTAAGGATTGTGATACCTTCTGCCTTTATGTTTTCCAGGATTACTTTTGATACTCTTGGTCTCTTCTGGTTCCAAATAAATTTGAGCAAAGTTTTCTCTAGCTCTGTAAAATACCACTAAAACAATGACAGTTTAATAGGATTGCATTGAATCTGTAACAATTTTGGGAGTAAGGCCATTTTCACAATATTGGTTCTTCCTATCCAGGAGCATGGAATATTTTTCCATTTTCTCAAATCCTCTACAATCTCTTTTCTCCGAATACTGTAATTTTCACTATATAAATCTTTTATGTCCTTCGTGAGATTGATTCCTAGGTGTTTCATTTTTTTGGATGCTATTGTGAAAGGCATAGTTTCCCTAATTTCTCTCTGAGTATGTTCATTGTTTGTGTACAAACATGCTACTGATATTTGGGTGTTGACTTTGTATCCCGTTATGTTGCTGAATTTGGTAATTAAATTTGAAAGACTTGGAGTATTTGGGGTCCTCTATGTAGAATATCATGTCATCTGCAAATAATAATAATTTCACTTCTTTTCCAATCCTTATTCCTTTTATTTCTCTCTCTTATCTAGTTGCCCTGGCTAATGTTCCCAGAACTATATTGAATAGGAGTGGAGACGGTGGACGTCTCCACTTGTCTGATTCCTGATCTGAAGTGAAGGCCTTCAGGTTTTTACCCTTTTAGTATGATGTTGGCTGTTGGTTTCTAGTTAGATGGCTTTTATCAGGTTGAGATATAGAGCATCTGTTGCAATTTTCTGTAGGATTTTTATCATGAATGAGTGTTGGACTTTGTCGAAAGCTTTTTCTGCATCTATTGAGATGATCATGTACTTTTTGTTCTTGGTTCTATTTATGTGGTGTATTACATTTATGGATTTGCATATGTTGAACCATTCCTGCATTCCTGGGATGAATCTCCCTTGGTCATGATGTAAAATCTTGATGATTTGCTGCATTCTGTTTGCTTGTATTTTATTGAGGATTTTTTGCATCTGTGTTCATTAAAGAGATTGGTCTGAAGTTCTCTTTTTTAGTTGGATCTTTCTCTGGCTTTGGAATCAGAACAATGCTTGCCTCCAGGAATGAGTTTGGGAGAATTGCTTCCTTTTCAATTTCATTGAAGTTTGAGAAAAGTTGACATTAATTCTTTACATTTCTTGTAGAATTCTGCTGTGAATCCATTGGGACCTGAGCTTTTCTTTGTTGGTAGGGTTTTTTTTTTTTTTATTATATTTTCAATTTTGTTTTTTGTTATTGGGTTATTCAGAATTTGTATATCTTCTTGACTCATATCTTATATGACTTATCTTCTTGATGCATACGTATTTCATATGTATCTAGGAAACTCCATTTCCTCTGTGTTTTCCATCCCATGAAAGTAAAGATATTGGAAGTAGGTATTGATGATCTTCTGAATTTCTCTAGTAGTGATTTTACCCTTTTCATTCTTTATTGCATGAATTTGGGTTTTTGTTTTTTTTTTTCTTTTGATTATGTTGGCTAGGGGTTTATCAATTTCTTTTTGAATATTTAAATTTTTAAAAAATGTGTTATAGCTGGGCTTAGGAAATAGCTCAGACATCTGAGCACCTGCCTGGCAAGCACAAGGACACGAGTTCAATTCCCAGTTCTGCAAGCTATGTGGGTCCCCAAACTCCTGGTGCATCATGCCTGCCTGAAACTTGGTGTGGTGGCACATGCCTGTAATCCCAGCCCTGGGGAGGCAAAGACAGGAGAATCGCTACTAGTCTGAGCTGCATAGTGAGACCCTGTACCAAATAAATAAATAATTATTTTTTTAAATGTGGTACAGCAAAAGACATAGTGCCCTTTGCAGTGTTCTCCCTTACCTCATTCTTGTCACTTTCTGAAGCAGTTCTTGAAGTCCTCTTTGCTTAGTGTTGCACTGTGTGTCTGCCTTGATGACTAAGTTGATTTGGGGTCATTTTAACTTTGGAGAAGAGACAGTAGATGGCTCAAGTGGGCATGGTGGAAGGGGCCACACCGTGGCCTTCTCACAGTCGTCCTCCACAGAGTGCCACTCAGCAGCCTTCACCATGCATTCGTCATATCCAAGACACTTTCAGAAGAGCATTGCCAGCACTGTTTCAGCAAGTGGCAAGTGCAATGGGACTAGAGTGCTTGGAGTGAAGGTATTTTGAAAAATACTGAGGAATAGTGTCTTTTACCATAATGATTTTTAATTGAAATATTCACTTTTTTTTTTTTTTTTTTTTACCAAACTTTACATTTCCACCGAATCAGTTATATTCTTGCTGACAAGTATAGCCTTTATTTTCAGGATTTTTGTTTTGCAATTTTTTATTCATTTATAAATAGAACTTACAGTGTAGCACAAAGACTAGGTGCTCCAAATAACTTACTTTTAGTGAATATTTTGTGCATCATTAACAATATGCCTACCATGTTACTAAAGAGAATAGTAGGTCAAATTTTTAGGAAGGAATTTTTCTTATAGCATGGGCTTCATCTCCTTAAAATAATCTAGAATTCTGCTATTAGCCTAGATACTGTTTTTTGGTTATCATGAGAATATAGAATTCTCATACAGTGGCACCTTAAAAAATGATTTAGATCTATCTGATAATGTGGAGAAAGTTGTGTGTCTGATACAAATATATGTGTTCACATTGGAGGGCAATATCAACATTTGTTATTATTACCTATATAAGGAGTTCCTTTAGAGCTGCCTGCCTGCCATGTGATTTCTGTTTTGTTTTGCTTTGCTTTGTTTTGTGTCTGCAGTGCTGTGGATGGAACCCAGAGCCTTGTATGTACTAAGCAAGTCCTTTACCACTGTTCTCCATCCCCAGCCCTTTGGAGTATTTTAGCAGATATGGCAGAAATGAAGGTAAAAGTTACAGGTGTCTGATAAAATGGAAAGGTGGCAGTTTGTCTTGGGGTCAGTAATCTGAAGAGGTTTGAGATCAACAGTTATACAGTTGGTTTCCTCTTGCCTCACAAGCCAGAGGTGATTGAGAAGGCTGATGAACTTCATGTCTCATCAAGAGAAGGCTTTTACTTTGGGGTTTAAGGTGGTGATTGCAGTTTTTACCTTTTCTCAGCAAACAAGAAAGTATAAAGGTCAGCCAGGGTGAGCAGCTTCTGGTCAGAAGGGCCTGGTTGTGCACGTGACCTCTGCCCACAGTGTCTTCATGAGAATTCAGTCATGTAGCCATCCTGGGCCTGGGCAGAGGAGCTTAGACTGCTCAGATATGGCCAGAAAAGAATGCAGTGTAGCTTTAAGAGGAAGAAAGGAATGCTTAGCGATCTCTGTCAGTAGCCTTGGGCTATTTTTGAATCTACCTAAAATATGTAAGATGATGAAATATTTATAAAATCCTAAAAGCATTTAATAAGGTATCGCCTTCTGAAGGTTTTCCTGAAGACATAGGGCATACCTTTAATAAAAATAGGTATTGTTCCCACATTTTCATGAGTTTATTTCTTGTGTACTGTTTTTGATCACAGCTCTTACCAAGAGATAATGAAACTAGTCTTCTGTTGCTGTGTACCCAATTACTACAAATGCAGTGTCAAAGCATACACATCTCCAGTGTCTGTAGGGCCAGAGTCTGCACTCTTAGCTGTTGCCTCTGCTTTATGGTCTCACTGGCAGGCAGTCGGCATGCTGCCAGGCTGTATTCTCATCTAGGGGCTTGACAACTTCTCCCAGGTTGCCGCCAGAACCTATTTCCTCGTGGACTCGGGAAACTTCTCCCTGGCTCTTCCTACAGGTGGGCCAGAAGTTGTAGGGGAATCCTGAGTCCTGCAGGCCTCCCTTCTCGCCTCCCTTCCCCAGGTTCTGATGACCCCATCCAGTCCTTCAGTCCTCCTTGGCCTTGGAAAAGGGGTCTCCCAACAACTATTCATTCCTCCAGCGGCCAAAGAGAGTGTCTGTCCCAAGTGAGTGCTTGCAAGTCAAAGGCATAATCACTGGAGTGATGTGCACTACTTTTGATTAGAAGTAAGGAACAGATTCTGTCTGTACTTGAGGAAGGGAATTTCACCAAGGCATGACTGCTAAGGGGACAGATCAAGGACACCATATATGGATGTGTACACCTAATGCCACTTTATACTCCAAAGCAAGAATTCCTGTTCATTTGACACTATTGTTTCAGAGATTTGGTAAAATGTGAATAGGTACTTTGTATGAATCAGAAATACTAGAATATGAATTCCTAAAAATAAAGATGCACACATTAGGAGAAAAAGGTAAGAATGTGACAGGATAAATAAGTCACTGTCTCATTCTGCTCTCCATTGAACTCAGCAAGCAGTTAAAAAAACTAGGGGCCAGTGACTCAGTGTCATAAGAAAGATTCCACATGGAATGCAGCACACGCAAACCAAGGAGCCAGCCTGGTCCACCTGTGCCTGGTCTGCCTGTGCCACTTCCTGTCTTCTGTTCTGGTCCTGATGACAGCAGGTACACACATGTAAATGGGCTTCGCGTGCTCTGTGTGCTGCCAGCCAGGCCCTGGCATAGTCTCTGAGGCCTGAAGAAGACCGAGTTCATATTCGAGGGGCATATCTCAGATGCTATCCTTGAAAGTCTCGTGCCAATGTTAGCCTCAAAAGGCTACACCTATCAAATAATACAGCCAGCTTTTTTTAAAAAAGCACTTATAGTCTGAGATCTAATGTATTATTAGCCCTCTTTCTGTGATATAACTCCTGGTCTCGTCATCTGAGTCAGATGTCTGTAGTCTGTCATAACATGGAGCAGTACTGTGGTGAGAGTCCCTTAGTGCCTGTCACCCGTCTACTTGGGCAGAGCGCTGTTGAATTCCTGCTGCACTTCAGCAGATATTGCGCTGTGTCTAAACCTGGAGAGAGCATGTGGCCCACGACTTTCCGAAAATTTCATTTCAGAGGGACACATGCCAAGGAAGCAGTGGGTGTCATTTCTGTTCTCATGGGGTTGTAATGTTCCTGTGATAAGGTTGTACTGAAATATGTGGTAGATAAATGTATTTATACACATCTCACTGGAGGTGCAGGAACAGTGCACTGTATAAGTCTAACTGAGAGAACTGGCTATTTCCAGCATTCAGATTAGAGAAGGTGGTAAGTAAATAGCAACATTGCTACCTTCCCATTCTGAGGGGGTGGTGGAGCTAGAGAAGATAATAGGCAAGTAACTCCCCAGGGCCTCACATTTGCTGAGTTCTGTGATAGGAACCAGAACTCACAGGACTCCGGTGCTCCTTTCCACCTGTCCTTGCTTCAGCTTTCCTATAGGCTTATCTACCCCAAACCTGAATAGTCATGCCTTAACCCACGTGGTGGCCCTGGCCTGGGTTCCCAGCACCCTGGCAGAGTGAGGCAGAGGAATCACAAATTTTTGTCCAACCATGGCAACTTGGCAATTTAGCAAGATCCAGGCTCAGAAAGGATTGGAGGTGAAGCTCAGTATAGAAGCCCAGGATTTATGCATCAGTCCTTAAAAAAGAAAGAAAAGCTGTGCCTTGGGATAGTGTTAGGACATGAAAGTTTATAGGTCTACACACTGTGTGAGGGAAATTGCAAAGGCATTTGCATTGTTTATTTTTGAAACGACTAATACATGAAATATCAAAGGAAATATCATTCAACTGACAGATACTTCTTAGAAGAAACCTCTGACTTAAAAGGAAGAATGGGGCCTAATTCTAGAACCCAATGTGAAATGCTGTCCTCATTTTTCCAGATGAATGAGTAAAATGGAAACAAGGACTTAATAGTGGGTTCAGTTAGCAGGGATTCAGCAATTGTGTCCTACAACAGCGGAGTTTAGGTCTTGGTCAGTTACAAACTTACACACCTCTGAGGAAAGGTGTCAAATGGATATAATTTCTGGATCATGTCCTGAGGTATGGTAAGCATGTATGACCAAACTGAAACCTGTAATTAGAGTGGATCACAGCAAGCTCACCTGTGTCCAGATGGGGTTGGCCCTGCACAGCAGGTGGAGCAGGAGGCGGAAGCAGCAGCTGAGGTGACGGTGCACTGCTCAGATCCTGATGTCTCCTTTCTCAGCTCTGAAAGTTGTTACTACTGCTACTACTACTATTATTATTGTTATTATTATTTGGGATTTCAGTGGTGAGTCAGTGGAACTGAGGACCTAGCCGTTTCTTAGCTGAAGTCCAGCCACTGCTGAGGCAGGCCTGCTTCTGAAGGTAAAACAAAGCTATATGCAGGGCAAATCTAAACAGAATCAGACTACACCCTGCATTCAAAGGCTGCCAAATAAGTTCTGGAAGATTACCCAGAAGAAAGGGTTTCAAAGGCCAGCCTCCTGCTATTAATCCTGGGGTTTCCACTTTGAGAGATGCTATATTATCGAAGTAGTGGCCAGGGTCTTGGTAAGGTGTCAGATTCAAATAGCAACCACATTCTGTTACCAAAGATGCCAGCACGTCTGAACTGCTCTATGTGAGAAATCACCAGTGGGCCACGTGTTCAAAACAGCAGTTAGTAGATTAAGATTCCAGCATAAAGTAAGAGCATTAAGATTTCCTTTTAAAATAAGACAGAGTATGCAGAACTGTATGTGTGCTATAAACTAAAAATATAGTCCGAGAGTTTTCTGTGTGAGAATTTGACCAAAGATGGTTTTGCTTTGTTTTAGATACCATTTGTGTCCAACCTGGGGAAGTCTGCCTCCCTCAGCCCTCATCCTGGAGGGCTAGGCTGGCAGGAGGTGGTGGGCACCTTTGCAGAACCAGACTCCATTTAGTTTCTTGATACAGTATCCAGGACTTGCCAATCTAGTTTATAGAGTTATATACTGTATCCTACTTATATTTTTTCCTAGGCAGTTATCAGATCTATTAGAAAATGATTATTGTTCAAGAAACTTCCTGGTTTCAAAATAATTTAATGCCAGATAAAGCATATATTTAGAGAAAGTAGGTGCTACACTATCAGATTTATTTCAGAAAAGTAAAAATTATAGAATTATGTCTCTGAGGACAGCACTTACATCTTGGTTTCTTTTCTGTCATTGCTGGAATAAAATACCTGATACCCAAAATTAAGGAAGGAAAGGATCATTTAGCTTACAGTTTCTGGAGGTTTCAGCCCATAGTCAGCTGGCTCCAAGGCGGGGTGCCATGGCCCAGGGGCAACAGCTCAAGGGGACAGAAGAGTGCAGAGACAGCAAGAGCACAAGCGGGGTGGGGGATGCAAGCCTCTCTCCTCTGCTGTCTTGTACATGGGCTATCTGGCCACACCCACAGTGTCCACAGAGGACGGACCCCAGCCCTCTGCTGAATCACCTAGTTTTGAACTAGTGAACTTTTCAGGTTGACACAGTGAACACTGTCCTGTCCTAGAGAGGTGAGGGCATCTTTTTCACCCCAGGATGTGAAACTGCTGAGTTACTTAGCTTAGCTTCTAGGTTCCCCCAGTGAACACAATGTCAACCATAACAACTTATAATAGAGCTTCTGGTGCAGTGTGACAGAGAATTCAGCACCAAGGGCTTATGCACTTGTACCTGTGTGACCTGCTTCCTGCTGACCTATCAAGTGTGGATGTTTGCAGCTTCCAGTTTCAGAGAAGGAACCATATTTTTAGGAAAAGAACTTTCCACTGGGACAGTATTGTCCTGTGAAGTCCCAGGTGGCCTTTCGTATCACAACAGCCTGTGCTCAGGATAGATGTTCTCCAAACTCCTCTGCTGATACCCTTGTCCATGTGTTTCTACCTGACTAGAAGACCAGGGAGGTTGGGCTCTGCTGTCCTCCCATCCTGCTCCTCCTAGGCTCTTCTTCTTTTCCTGTCACAGACAGGAACCCCAAAGGAATGACCTTAGACAAAGTAACTATTTGGATTCAAAAATGAGCTGAACCAGCTTAGAGAAGGCAGGAAACCAGTTTGCTCACTGTGAGCTGCCATGGCTGGTAGTTACCTTCCTTTCTTGGCCTTTATTTTTGTAATAAAAAAAAAAAAAAAAGCATCCCCGACTCTACCTTACATAGCTGTGACTTCCAATTACATCCCATTCTCTCCTGTGCCTTTTGGCTTTGTTGTAAAATATCAAGAAGGTAAAACATGGAAGGTATTAAGCTTGGCAAAACCAGATGATAAAAAAAGGAGTTCTTGCAGCAAATAGTCATCGCAGAGTAAAACTTTGTGAGCTAACCAACTGTTAAAAATAATTAAGCTTGTGGCATCTTCTAAATAGTCCTATGATGTTAAAAAGTCATGATAACTAATTAAACTCACTTCAGAATAACCATGCACATGTTATGTTTCTCCGGTACAAAATGTTGTTTGTGTACTTGTTGACCTTCTAGGACTGTTATAACAAAATGCTTCAGGCTTATTGGCTTAAACAAAAGAAATGTGTTGTCTCACAGTGCTGGAGCCAGGTATTGGGAAGCTGATTTCTCCTGAGGCCTCCGTCTGGATTACAGATGCTTGGCTTTTCTTTGTGTCCTCACGTGGCCCACCCTGTGTGTGCATGTCCCTGCTATCTCTGTGTGTCCAGATACCCTCTTTTTCTCAGGGTACCGGCCTCATTTTGACTTAGTCATCTCTTTAAAGGTCCTACTTCCAAATGCAGCCCCATTGTGAGACACTGGCATAGGGTTTCCACATAGGAGTGTTAGGGACACACCACTCAGCCCATCTCAGTGTACAGAATGTGAGAATATTACTGTCGTCAGTGACCTGGCCACCTAGAGTGAAATTTGAATGAGAACATTGGCAGCTTTCCTCATGTGCTCTGCTGTGTTCCCAGACGTAGTATTTTCAGCTTTATACCAAGGTCCAATTGTTTCCCATGCTGTTTCTTTTTGTCAGGCCTGGCAGCTGCGATTCAGCCACCTGGTGGGCTATGGTGCCAAATACTACTCTTACTTGATGTCCAGGGCCGTAGCATCTATGGTTTGGAAGGAATGTTTTCTACAGGATCCTTTTAACAGGTAAGAAGGGAAGGGGAGTTTGTAAAATATCACCTCCTTCAGTCACAAGACCCGCACCCTGCTACATCCAGAGTCAGTGCCAGAACCCAGCCAGGGTGACAGAAAGAGGAGGCACCACAGCTGACCAAGGTCCTGAGCTCCTGCCTCCCCCACAGCTCTGTGATCTGTAGGGGGATGATGCTGGGAGGCACTTCTGCAAGTTGTCCCACTGCTTCCCCATGCTATGGCATGTGTGCTTTCTGGTTGCTTTCCACGCTTGCTGCTCTCCATGCTTCCTGCCACATTGGCCGGCTCACTGCCCTGGGATAGGCCTCTGAAGGCTCACTTACATAGATACTATCATTCCTTTCCTGCCCATTGCAGGGCTTATGACCCTTCCTCATTTGGCAGATGCACTGTTGGAGATTTGGCTTGTTTATGTGTACACCTGGGTTATCTCTGGAAATTTCCTCCTTGCCTGCTTTGGGAACACTTGTCCTCAATGGGGAGGGGCCTCAGTGTCACCTGCACACATTCCCTGTCCTTACTCTCTGCCTCCAGCCTCACGTTACCCTGGGCTGCCTTGCTGTACCTCTGTCAGGGTAGTCTGTGGTAGTCTACAGACAGCTGAGTCCTCTACTTCCCAGTCAAAGTTAAAACAATTATGCATACTCCTTGATCGAGTTCCTCTGGAACGAGTTTTTGGAGTAACTAGTGAGTATAAGCTGGAAATGATTCAGTAAGAAGATTGGGACAGATACATCCCAGTCGTCATCCCCCACTCCTCAGAGCAGAGACACCAAAGAGCTTGGGGAGGGCTGCAGGTGCAGGGGCCTGGAGCAGGCAGGCCTGTTTCTCTGGTCACTCAGCAAAGCCAGGTAGATTACCACTGAGTGGCTAGGTGTGCAGGACTTGAGGCCAGACAGAGGTGCAAGGGACTTTCTGCTGCTCCCTGATTTGACCTCCTTTGGATTATCCTCATAAGACCTCTTCTGATGATAGGAACCAAGAAGAAGTCAGGTTTTGTTCTGAAGATTCCTTAGAAGGTGCCACCTTTGAAAGTAAACCAGTAATTATGATTTGATGTCATAGTTGTTTAAAGCATTATATCCAAATAAAGACATGTCCAGATGCCTCTCAGGCAGTTGAGGGAGAGGACCGTTACCTTCAGTGCTTTACCATAGTTAAAATAGATTTTTAGTGTCCCAGGTTTGCACCTGGCATTCATAGCAGCTTGGTAGAACTGGTCCTGTTTAAAGAGTAAAATGAGAAGCTCCACTCCAGTGATTATATCTGTCCTGCTCTTAGCTCTGTGTCACAGCCACCCCTTCTGCACCTCCTAGCTTTTCATTTAGCTTAACACAGAGTTGGATTTTTTCAGCAGTCAATAATCACATTCAGTTCCAAAATCTTTTGAACTTGAGTCTAATGTCACAAAATTTTAAATATTTTACAGCTTGGTACCCACATAGTATTTTGTCTTCTGCCCTTTGTGGGCAGCAGACAGTTCCTTTGCTTTTCAGATTTTATTATTTTCAAAGATCTACAACCAGTCTGGGCAATAGTAAAGAAGTTTCAGGGAGTGCAGCTCCACTCAAGATTTCTATAAAATGTGCAAACTACTGTCTTATTTGGAGGAACTATATGAGGAGAGCATACACTATTTAAAATATGTATTTCCAAATTTATATATTGGTTGTGTGTGTCTTCTTGCCTAAACATGTAGTTGCCATGCTTCTGTGAACATACAGAATAACTGGGAAGAGTGCTCGCTGGACTAGGAGGTTCCACACTTTTGTCAGGGAGCAGGTGGGGCCACTGAGTGGGGCAAGCCGGGAGCAGCAGGGCAGGGCAGGGACATGGAGAGCCCCCCCAATCCTCCAGCCCCTGCTCTATGCAGGTTTCCTGCTCTGCCTCTGTGCTCACTTTGGGGCGTGGCCATGGTTGGTGTTTGGTGTCACTTTCGATCCTGTAATGCTATGACAACATCCAGGAAGAGACTGTCCACAAAAATGTCTATGTAGAAAGATACTCCAGACCCAGTAGAGTGAAAGCACTATGAAAACTGATGTAACAGATGTAATCATTTATGTTGAAAAAATTATATTCCATAACATATAGATTATCATTAAAGAGCTTGTTTCCAAGTGCTATTAAGTCTTTACTGTTACTTTAGAGTGGTATTCTCTGTTATTTGCCATTTAGTTATACAGAATAGGATATCATCAATTAATTATTATATAATACATTAACTGGTTAATGTTTCTACAGAAAAGAGACACTTTGCTAATAAAACAGGATGCCAAAATTACAGTTACCCATTTACAATGAACATATCATAACTGGTTGTATTTATTTTAGAATCACTACAAATCAAAATTCAATTTTTTTTTTGTTTCTCTTTGACGGGACTGGGGATTGAACTCAGACCCTTGCACCTGCCAGGGAAGTGCTTATTCCACTGAGGCATCTCCCCAGCCCCACAAAATCTGATTTTTAAAAGCAAGGAAATAATAATCAAGGGCTCCACATGTCCTGTGGTGGCAGCTGTTCTGACGGTGCATGAGGGTGGCTCCCTTTGGGAAACTGATGACCATGGATGGGGTGGGTGGGCTGTGGGCCATGCAGCAGGTGTGTAACCATCTGCTTCTCCCCAGGGCCGCAGGAGAACGCTATCGCAGGGAGGTGCTGGCCCACGGCGGGGGCAGGGAGCCCATGCTCCTAGTCCAAGGTAAAGCAGAACCCGGAGCTGTCTCACCAGGCTTATGGCTTATCTGCTTTGATATGTTTTTGCACCATCTATGATGAAAGCTGTTTATATCTTCTCCATGTTTCATTAGTCTTCAGAGAGACTCTTAACTCTGTATTTTGTTCTAAGTGTCAATAGAGTTGGGACCCAGATAACAAATTAACTTTGAGTTATAGCAGATCATATTTCAGCCCATAGCTTTCAAAATGTTACTCTAGTAGGAAATTATTAAATTTATCCTAAATTCTCAGAAAAATCCACCTCTGGATTTTAGTAAGTTATATGTATATTTTTCAGCCTAATGAACTCATTTCTTATTCCTTCAGAGTAGGTTGTTTTTACCTTTTAAAATCAGAACCTAATTAAATATTTTCTGCTTTTTATCTTTAATAGCACATTTCGCCACATATAATGATCATATTCATCATAAAGAATCTGTGCCTTACATAATGCGTCTTAATTCTTTTCCTCTCTTTCCTTCAGCCCTTCTGCTCCCCTGTTACAAAAGCTTTGCTTCTGTTTTTTTCCCTTCCATTCTCGGGTTTAAATCCTGCCTCCCTTCCCCTCCTCCCTCCTTGCTCCCCTTCTATTTGAATGTGTCCTTCCTATTTCCCAGTCCTCCATTTTGCTCCTTATTTACCTTTTGGGTTTCTTGCACAAGAGAAATAATATGACATTTAAATTTGTGTCTGATTTATTTCACTAAAGATTATAGTCTTGAGTTTAATATATTTATTTAGAAGTTATAAATTTATCTTTCTCCGTGGCAGACTGGTACTCCATTGTAGTGTATACATGTTCTTTCCCCATTCATCTTATTTCCATGATTTGGCCATAAATGTGGGTGTGCAAGTGTCACTGTGGTATGAAGCTTTTTTTACTTTTTTGGAAAGGTACCTAACGGGGGCATAGTTGGGTCAAATGGAACCTCTACTTTTAGTTTTTTGAGGGATCGTTTGCTTTCCCTAGTAGTCATACCCGTTTGTACTCCCACCAGTGGCAGAGAAGTATACCCCAGTTTGCATTTGGTAATGGTTGAGTTCTTGGTGGTAGCCATTCTTCTGGAGTGAGATGTAATTTCAATGTTTTAATTTGCATCTCTCAAGTCAACAACTTTGTTTTGTTTGTTTGCAGTACTAGAGATTGAACTCATGACTTCGCGCTTGCCAGGCAAGTGCTTATTCTACTGAGCTATTTTCCTGGCTAATGTGCATCTCTCGAATGACCAATGATGTTGAAATTTTTTGTGTATTCATTTGCTCTTTATAATTCTTCATCTGAGAAGTGTACATCACAGGTGCCCAGTCTTGGATTGGGTCTTTAGATTTGAAGGGTCTGATTTTTATTTTTTTTCTTCTTTATGTATTCTACATGCTAGTTCTTTGTTTGAAGAGTAGTTAGTAAAAGTCTTCGCATTCTGTGGTTTGTCTCTTCATTCTGTTGGTGATTTCTTTCACTGTGCAAAAGCTGTTTAATTTGATATGACTATTTATTGATTTTTTTTGGTAGTATTTCCTA
>PVKA01004877.1:30174-60244 GCA_004027165.1 Ctenomys sociabilis
TTTTTTTTTTTTTTTTTTTTTTTTTTTTTTTTTTTTTTTTTTTTTTTTTTTTTTTTTTTTTTTTTTTTTTTTTTTTTTTTTTTTTTTTTTTTTTTTTTTTTTTTTTTTTTTTTTTTTTTTTTTTTTTTTTTTTTTTTTTTTTTTTTTTTTTTTTTTTTTTTTTTTTTTTTTTTTTGGTGGAACCAGGGATTGAACTCAGACCCTTGTGCTTGCCAGGGAAGCACTTCTTCCACTGAGCCATCTCCCCATCCCCAGTGTGATGAGTTTTATTCATGAAATTTTTGCTTGGTAGTTTTTTTAACATAAATATTTTTATGGAAAGTTTTAATTGTAAATAGAAGTGACCATCATGATTTTCATGAAATGTTTTTACAAATGTTTCCAGAAAGATGTAAATATTGTTAGATATGATCAGTATATTGGCAGTTATGTTTGTGGGCTGTACCTTCTGGCTGACAGTTTTGTATCTAGGAAGTAGTAACTCCCAGTGGGTGGGAGTGTGTTCCTTTGCTTGTGATAGTCGAGTGGGCTGTGTAGGGTAGGAATTGGTCTGATTCCCACGTGTCCTTGCCTACAACCTTCTGACACTCTCAGCCCTTCTTAGCATAACAGTACATCACTGCACTCAGCGCTTCACTTAATCATCCAGTATGTCTTGAGGGTTATTGTTCCCCAGCCCTGCTCTAGTGAAGCTTTGTTAGGCAGGGTGTACTCCAGGCCCTACCCCTTATTCTAGGCCAGTTTGTAAAGCACATCAGCCAGCACAGTGACTTCAGTGTCCTTTAGTTACAAGTTGTAGAGGCCTTGAGATTGCCCTTTTTTCATCAGTACTTGTTGGCACAGCCTCAGTGAGCCAGGGGATCTTTACTGGCTGTTCTTGAACTTTGCTACATCCAGAACTGTTTTTCTTAGTTTTTAGGGGTTTTTTTTGCTTAGTTTTGTGGTTGTTTTGAGGTGAAACTGTTTCTGTGCTTTTGGTTGTTGTTCAAACAGGTCTCATTTGGTGCTGGGCTCAAGATGTCCTCCTGCCTTGACCTCTCAAGTAGCTGGGATGACAGTGCACACCAACATACCTGGCTACTACTGGTTTTGTTCTCTTTTGTTTGGGGCACTCAGGATGGAACTCGCACCTTGCATGTGCTAGGCCAGGGCCCTACCACTGAGCTACATACCCAGCACTTGAATTGTTTTAAGTGATTTTCATGGGCTGGCTTATTTAGTTTCCTCAACCAGCCTCTGAGGTATGAGGCACTGTTGTCACCATGTCACAGGCAGTGAAACAGGCCAGGCTCCCCCGCCTTCCCACGCGCACATCCAGAGCAGTGAGCAGATGAGCCAGGATCTGAACTTCTGAGCTTCTTGCTGCAGTCAGGGCTTTTCAGCAGCCTGTGAACGGCCACCCAAAAGGGTCTGCTG
Source organism: Ctenomys sociabilis (assembly GCA_004027165.1). NCBI lineage: Eukaryota > Metazoa > Chordata > Mammalia > Rodentia > Ctenomyidae > Ctenomys > Ctenomys sociabilis. Next base: position 31,591 of record PVKA01004877.1, read on the forward strand.
TGGACCTTGGCAAAAGTGAAGTTAAATCATTCTCATAATGAGCAATTCATGGTTTAAATTCTGTATTTGTCTTAGCTGGTGGCTTGCAATGCGATGTGACAGTCCAGCAGGAGCTAAGATGTGAGAAATGTGCCCAGACTGCTTTCTCGTGGATGCAGTTTCTGTTAGGTGTGGTCCACAGTAACCATGGTTACTTTATCTGTTTTACTAGGCTTTAAATACAGTCTGCATGTAAATATGAATTCCTATATGGTTTTATTTCTCTAGAGTCTTTTCACAGTTTGTCTTTTGGCTGCTATGTTTTCCTACTCTGCTGACAGTGGTGCCAGTGGATGGCTAACTTCCATTCTTTATCTAAGTCATTTTTCTGTTAGGTAACTTCATATTTTCTGCACCAAATTTCAGCCATGAAAGAAAAAGAAGCCCATGATTCAGACCAGAAAGACTGAAGTATCCAGATTCTAGTTCAAACAAACAACTGAATGATTCTGCTTTTATGTTAGTATGTTTCTGCCTGTGGGTCCATCATATCTCATTAACCTACATGATCTGTTGCATGTCCAAGATGAAGGGAGACCTGGGAGGAGGCTGTGCACTGCGGCATTGCACTGAGAAGCCCTGTAGTTTCTTCTTACTTATATCACACAAACCTGCGCCCCAAAACAGAATGTCTTAGAAAATGGTCCATAGCTTTAACTTTGGGTATATCCATGGCATGATTGGTAAAATTACTGAAATTTATGATATAAAAACATTTTAAATCTAATTGATATTACTGTTCTGTTAAATATAACTTTTTATAGATACTTCTGTTGTTTATTTTACCAGTTGCTAGATGAAGAATTATGGCAGATACCAAAGGTGAACAGAATATCTGCTTTCAAATTATGTATCCCAACCAAGTCACTGCTTTCATTACCTAACAGATGAAGGCTTCAGTGTTAGATAAGCTCCAAGTCGTTTCTCAAGCGGAGTCTCTATCTTACGCTTGCAGGGTGTGAATGACATGCATTCAGAGAAGCCAAAGCGAGCCAGCTTTTCATCAGTGAGTAGTAATGCTGCAGAGGTATACTTTAGGCCCCTTATCTTTTCTAGAGTGAGTCATCTCTGAGGAACTGGGCTTGGCTCCTTTCTTCTCAGTCCCGCTGCTCTCTTGGTCCCTGTTGACAAGACAAGCTTCAGTGGTCAGAACTCTGCCTAAAGGGTTCCAGAGCACATAGAATTTCTTCTTTCTCTTTTCCCTCTGGTTTGGTACCTTCATTGGGCAGAAGTCCCTGATGTCTGACTCCCAGCTTCCAGCAGCTTCCTCTGAAGTTTTGACCCAACTCTGTGAGGAGGCACTGTATGGGAAAAACCCAAGTTGCAGTAGCAGGGCTGTCATAGTCTGCATTCCTTTTTCCCCTCAACACTATTTAGAAGATAACCAGATAGCAGCAGTTTGAACAGAGAAGAAAAGCATGTAATAGAATTGGATTTCTAGTTATGAGGCTAAGTGTGACTTCACTGGAAGTACCTCTTTCTAACCTGCTTTTCTTGTGTCAGTCCTTGTCAGAGTGTGCATGGATGTGTAACCACACACATGCACATGCGCAAGAGCAAAAGGCCACTGCACACAGCACAGCCTCATCAATGTATAAACACCTTCTGAGTCTGTAAAGATATACATGATGAGCAAGTATCTAGTTACTGTTTGAGTGAGTGCAGGCTGGACTGAAACCACCTCTCTTAGTTTTCAAGGTTTCTGGGTGGGGTCCAGCTCTGTGTTCAGCTGCGAGCCTGAAGGCTCCTGCTATGCCTTCTGTATCCCACAGGACTTCTTGCCCTGTATGCTAAGTATTCCACTTCTTTTCTTTCTTTCTTTTTTTTTTTTGGTAATAGGAATCAAACTCAGGATGTTGAGCTTGCCAGGCAGTGCTTGTGCCCACTAAGCTGTACCCACAGCCCAAGTATTTCGTTTCTCAGTCATACAAAACACAAAACTTTTGCTTAAGCCACCATGTTAGGAAATGTTCATTCATTGGACTGTTTTATAAAATGTACTTTTAAAGTATTTGAAGCATTGCTGTTGTAAGAATTACGCGAAGTCCAGTTTGTGTTGTAGCCATTTTAGTGTATAAAGGTAAATGTGCCTGAGACTGTTCATTCACAGGGAGGAAGTAGTATCTTGTCTTAGTAAGGAGGTGAAAGAGTAGAATGACCCAGCTCTCAGGGATGGAAGCATCACTGTTTCAGTCGTATGTAAATCACAGGTGGATTGCTCGTGCACATTTGCATACTTCCTCTATAAATTCTCTTGTCCACTTGTTTTTTTATGTTACCTAAAATTCTCAGATAAATGGCCTTTGCTGAGTTTTTTAGGTTTAAGCTGTGCTTGGTTTTTAATAGGTAGGGAAAAAGCTGATACATTGAAACATTGTCATTTGCCAGCCATTTTCTGAAATGTTACTAACCCTGTAAGGCTAGTCCTGTCCCTGTACATCACAAAAATCTAGTCCCAGCCTGTGTTCTTCCTCGGGGGTTTCTGACTTGAACGGATTGGTCTGGATGTGGAAGGTGGAAGATGCAAGTGGCATGAGTCTCCAGGCCTGCTGGCTCCTTGCGGGGCCCCAAGTCTTCCCATGTTACTCTCCCCATGGCTGTGGTTTAGATCCGAAGTGCTCTCCGAAGCCTGCTGTTCGGTAGTAATTGGGCCATGGGAGCAGCTTTGCTGGCCGCTGTAGGGGAGGAAGTGGGGTCCCTGGTGGCATAGCCAGGAGGGAGGGACCCTCTTCCAGGCTCCTCCTGTTATTCTGTCTGTCTCCAAGTCACCCTGCTGGGAGCAACTTCCCTACACTCAGGCCCTGCCACCATGCCGCCTACCTTGGAAGGCTGGCGAAACCTCTGAAATGGGAGCCAAAATAAACTTCATGCTTAAAGTGTGGGTGTCAGGTATTTTGTCCTGGCAAGGAGAAAGTGTAAGACATCCAGTGACATGGAAGAGACCTGCCTGACACCCACTGATCAACAGTCAACTCTTCTTTGTTTGTGTTCCTCTGAGCTTTTTTGACTTTGGTGGCAAAGCTGGCTGCTCAGTTACTAGCTCTTTTTAGCCAATGCAGTCTAGTGGAAAAATTGTTACAGACCCTGTGATGAGGACAACAACCCTGCCTCCTCCAGGGACAACATTCTTGTGCCCCTTCTTTAGTCCTTCCACAGTTACCTGGGGGTTGGGGTGAAGGGGAAGGCTAAACTCCAGTTATTAGCATTCCAGGATGCTGTTTATAAATATTAAACTATTTTATTTCTGTACTCCTTTCCAGAAAGAAATCCAGCTTTATTTTGTAGCTCTCTTTGTGGAAAAGCAGTTTCTGACTAAGTCTTAACTTGACAGCTTTTTCAAAAGACCAGAGATCAGATAAGATGAAAAGAAATAGAAGATAAATGAATCTATTCTCAACACACTGAAACTCCTTTCCAGGCTGACTCACAGCACTGAGGCCAAGAAGCCCATAGGGCTTTACCGTGAGCTGATTAAAATCACTTAGTACAGTATATTTCTGTAGTGCTTTAGTCACCAAAACACATTCTCTTGTGCCATGATTGTCCTACATTGACTCTGCTAGCTCATTAAATACTGTTGCTCACAAGCCAAGCAGAAAATTATGGTTTATACTCCACAAGTTCCCCCATACCTATGGAGATTAATACAAGCAATCTATAAAGGCAGTTTAGTCCTAGTCTTCACACCAATTTGGTCCCAGAGGCACCAAGCATGCCTTTCACTCAGACACTACCAGGTTTTCACTATTCTCCAGTAGAAAGAACCAAGTCTCTTTGGAGAAATGGTTTCTTGGCCTAGAGAAAAGGTGATACAGGCGGAGCCCGGAGCATTCTGGCCCCAGAAAATGCAGAACTCAGACAAGTGTGGTGGCTGTGTGACATCCAGTAGACCCCCACTGACAACCCCTGATGCAAAGGTTGGGACAGTTGGAACAGGAAAGTAATGCAGTACTGGTATATAACCAGAGCAAGGAATGCAGTCCTATGAGGCCATATTGAATCAAATGATTGAGTAAATAACCCAAGAGAATAGAGGACAGACAGATCTCCCAAGGAGAGAAATTATAAATAACCATATAGATCTCCTCCCTAGGGCAGTGGAGCGTCACACCCACCCTTCCATCTGGGCTGTGCAGAAGGACTTTGTTCTCAGGAGCACAGTGCGGAGGGGTGGGGACCCTCAAGAGTGGAGAAACCTGGCCCTCACCACCTGTACCAGGTAGATAGGGTCAAGGGTGTGGAGACAGGGTGTGGGGACAGCGTGTGCCCTGAACTGCGGGATGAGGACATCACAGCCTGTGGTCCCCTGCTGTAACCCCAATATAGTGACAGATAGCTTCCGAAAAACCAAACTGAGGACGTTGATGCCTGAGATGCCCAAGAAACTGTCAGAGCCTGATGTGCCCACGTAGATCTGCCAGCCTCAGGTAGCATGTACCTGAAGGAGTCCTGGATCAGAGAAGGCCCCTCTGTGTGAACAAGGCAGTGTGAACAAGGCATGTGTTGGCTTAGTGACATTCTCTGTGCATTGGCTCCTTATTTGTGACTCCTGTGCCACCCTGTGTAAGATACTCATGATAGGGGAAGGGACTGCAAGTTGTGACTCTCTGTGCTGCCATGATATTTCAGTAAACATTAAACTATCTGAAAACTAAAAACTTACATAAAAACCTAAAACCTCCTTGATTAAGACTGTCTGTAAAAGCACTGTTTCAACACTGTCATTTCTAGTGGGAGGGAGAGGAAGGGCACACAGGTGTCATGAGGGGAAGAGGGGGAGTCCTGTGGCCCAAAATGAGACTGGGGAGGTAGAGACATAGGGTCTATGGGGCATTGTAGATGCTATAAAGAGTATGGGCATTTATTTGGAAGATCTTGAGAAATCACAGACAGTATCCCTAAGGCAGATGACAAGAGTCAGTTTCTAGTTTGCAGTTCTCACAGGCTGCTGAGACAGAACCTTAAGCAGGAAAGACTGACTTGAATAGGCTCCTCATTAGTGATCACCCATGAAGGGGCGCTGGAGGGGTGGAAGTGTCACACTGACTCAGAGCCATGGAATGGGTCGGCCATATATAGAACTCGGCATAAGAACTGCGGTGCTAAGTAGACTCAGTGCTCTGATTACGCAGGACACTGTGCGGAGCTGGCTGTGGGAAGACCTCCTCCTGGGTAGGCCTGGGGACAGGAGAGCTGCTTTTCTACCTTTATTTCACCTCTACAAAGCTCTGCTTGACAGGATGACACATTCATTCACATTGACCCAAAATATTTAGTCTACTTTAAAGGTTTGATGTCTTGTTAGCACATATCTTAGTTAACAAGCATTGATGCTTTCTAAACAAGCTGATCGCCAGCCTAATAATCTAAATGTTCTTATTGTATGACTTTACTCTTGCTATTATTTGTACAAGCCAGATTTTTTTTTTGGAACTCAGGCCCTTGTGTTTGTCAGGGAAGCGCTTATTCACACTGAGCCATCTCCCCAGTCCTGTACAAGCCAAATTTGATGGCAGTCAAGGAGCAGTAAGCTTTGTCAGCAGAAGTGTAGCTGATGACTAAAGTAAGAACACTAAGTAGTCATTGTTGAGGGCTGCGCAGACTTATTTTTCCCTCGTGTCAGCACATATGCACAGTTACTTAAACAGAAAAGGTATTTGTGTTGTTTCATAGCACTAGAAATTAGTAGAAGGTATTACTCTAGTTTCAAAACATGCGGCTAACTTTTAATCCTACCTTCTGATTAATCTGTTGGAGTTGTGTGGCAGAAAACTGGTATGCTCAGTAGATGTGTGCAGCTTTCGGGTGGTTGTTCCTGTTTATTTTTTAGAATGTCTCTTTTTAGATTTTTAACCAAGTGGGATTTTCAAGGAAGAGCTAAGCATTAATGCTTGATAGGTTTTGCCTGACTGAACCTGCATCTGTGCCCCTGGGCATGGAGCCAGGGTAAACAGACACCAGGATGTGTTCTGAGGCCCATGCCTGGCTAGGCGTGCCCACCCCAGAAGGTATCAAGGCCTTGTCAGGGACTAGGAGGGAACCCCCTTGCATGAATGTATTGAGTACAAAAAGACACCCTATAGCACTAGGGTGCCCAGCAAAACTGTGCTGTTGGAAGTAAATCATGCTGATGGGTTGATCAGAAGTTTCTGAAGATGCTCTGCATTTCCCTCTGTTGTCAGGGTCTCCCCACCCCTTTCTCCCTCTTGACATAATATTAACCTAAGTTGTGTTGCTCACTGGTTTATTATGGTCTCTGATTCCAGTAAAATCTCAGCTCTGAAGGATATAAAACAAATCATGTTCAGGTCTGCATCTCCAGTCCTGTGACAGGGCTCAGTGTGTGGGATTTCAACAAAGATTTGTTCAATAAAAAAGAAAAAGGACTTAAAAGGTCAAATGTTTCTTGTGCCATTAAAAAATGAAGTTGTGATTATCAGAATGAGAACTGGCTTTTGTTTGCCTGGTCCTGAAATTTTTATCATAAAAAATTTCCAAGTACTTTATGGTCTAAATATTTTCATGAAGTTTAAAAATAATGGAGAACAAACTAGCTATCAGTGGTGTTGGTAAGCATGTGCTCAGGCTTGTCAGTCAGTAGTCCCCCCGCACTCCCATGCATGCACCTTAGGGCCCCTTCACCCCCTTTCCTGGTCTTTGTCCTTTCTTTCTTTCTTTTTTTTTTTTTTTTTTTTTTGAGACAGGGTTTCACTATGCGGTTCAGGCTGGCCTTAAGCTCACTTTGTAGCTCAGGCTGATCTTGAACTCACAACAATCCTCCTGCCTCAGCCTCCCGAGTGCTGGGATTACAGGCCTGCGCCACCACACCCGGCTTCTTTGTCCTTTCTTGGTCTTTTTGGTTGAAGGCTTCCTTTGAAGCAGGAAGCCACTGCATCTAAATAAGAACCTTGCAATTTTCTTTGCAGCACTGTGCCCCTAAATGCGGCATATATAGTGTATTCATCACACTGTACAACCAATGTTCTAAAAAAAAGGAGTATTCCTTTAAAAGAAATAGATCATTCATTTGTGTTGTAGTGGAAGCTCATCAATGAAATCTGGTAAATCAGTAAGAGTTATCTATGAAATTGACATTAAAATAGATAATGCTTTCACTGCAGTAGGAACTAAGATAAACTCAGTTTGAGAGGCAGTGGCTCACTTATGACTAGTACTGTGTTAAGTCGGCTCCCAGGGCTGTGGCAGCTCTAGATGAGCGGTAGACTCGAGCCAGCTCATCCCTGCAGCCCTGGGCCTTGAGCTCTTCCTTCTGCTCTCGTGCTCCTTCCAGAAGCCTGTGCATGCCAGCTTCCAAGAGTGCATACTTTCAGCCCTAGTACCCTGGGAGACGGAAGCTGGAGCAGTGATCTAAACTGATGTCAGTAACTGGTATTGCTTCCATGACCTAGGTAGTGAATACAAGGTAACCTGATAGAATAAAAAAGTCTTGTTTTAATTATTGGTGGTATAAATTTATTTAAATTTAATTTACATGTATTGAGTACTGCTAACCAAGCACTTTCAGAAATGATCAAGAAGAGTATATGAGCTCTGTACTGTTAAGAGATCAGAGTATATGCATGCATCATGTGGCAATTATAAACTGGACTCCTCTCCAAAGGGTGAATTCAGATAGAACTGGCCCTGCCTGCATTGGGCAAGTTCAGCTTGCTCCAGACCACCAGGTTTGGGGGTTGCAGAATACCCTGGGCTTCACCCTTGCTGCCCCACTCAACCAGCTGCCCCTGATCTCACAGATGAGGCAGGTCTGTGGTGAGCTCGGCCAGGAATGAGGGGTGCCTACCCGCAGGAGGTCTCCCCTCTCCCAGTGTGCCATACCTCTATTCCTGGACAGGGATCAGGGTGTGGAGCCCGTAGCCCACTTTGATCAGATGCCATTCCCAGATATATCTGGTCCTAGAGACAGGTCTCATTCTGTAAGTGTCAGCTACACCCATCCTTAGAGTGCTACTCAGTGCACATTCTTTATAATAGGAAGGAAAAGGCCAACCTCTGCAGATTCATAGGATTTGAGAGGCAAAGAATTCAAGCTAAAATACAAGGTCATTATTTCACATCATAGATACGCAAAAGAGAAAATGTGTATGTACTCTCCATAAAATGAGGTAATATTCCAATACCCCACGATGACTATAGTTATGTATCATAAGTTCATACTATCAGTACAATAATGCTATACTCCATAAATATGTAAATTTTTGCCAGTCACAAGTAAAAACTTCAGTGTTCAAAGAAAACTTGAGTTTTCTTTAAATATTCTTTAAAGAAAAAATCAAGTGTGTCCTCACAGAAAGAGTGGCAGTTTTTCAGAGTTGTAAATAAATTGATCCTGAAACAACAGGAATGAACAATTCCTTGGGATTATTGGTGTTTCAGTTCATCAGGCAGCAAACTACATGCTGTCATACTAGAAACTGTTGAGAACTTTCTGTTCTGCAGAAAGTTCTGATCTGTGTTGCCTTGAAGGGTAATAGAAGTCCGTAACAATCGTCTCTACATCAAAAAACAAAGTTAGCCTTGACCTGGAAATCAGAGATAGTTTTTATGCTAATTTAACTACAAAGCCTCCATGATCCTTGTTTTTTTTTTTTGTCCTGTTTGATCCCAGTGTTCCCGTGAGTACCTTGAAGTGGTACCTTGAAGTGACTTTCTCTTTCCTGGTAGTGGCGATGGAGCTGAGGGCCTTGTGCACACTAGGCAAGTGCACATCTGTTGAGCTACCTCCCTGCTCTAAGTAGCTAGGAACTTTTTTTTTCCATAATTTTGTTGAGAAACAAATAGCAATGAGACAGTTTCAAATCAAATTAGTAGGACAGTTTCAATGATTGATACGTTGAATATTGTTTTCTTTGTGGTGAATTGTTGTAAAAGATGCAGACATGATATTCTGTTTACAAACACTATTAGAACAGATCCCTCTATTCACGGAATTAAGGGAATGTAGCTGTATATCTATCACAACTATTTTAAATATACAAATACAAAATGGTCATTTGTATCCCCTTTTTTGTTTAGTTTTGTCAATTAAATATTATAGGTGTGTGGATTCAGCAAAATATTCCAAAATAGTCCAGTAGTCCATAATAGTAGTGGGTTTTCCATGTGTCTGGCAGTGTCAGAAGTTGTTGACTTGAGTCTTTCACAGCTCAGAATAATAATATGGTTTTACTTCTTACACTTTGGTTTGATACTTTTCTGCTGGATGGTTAAGGCTAAGATAAAGCAAGACCTATGTTACAAGAATTATAGCTTTTGTATCTGATTAAGGTCAGTCAAATCCCCTCATCATTTATCCTGAGACCCTGTACCACAGTTTGTAGATCCTTTGTGTCAGCCATATAGATGAGTCACGGTCATTGCTTGACAATTTGCTTTCTGTGAAAGCCTAAGAGAATGTTTTCTCTCCAAGTGACTGCTAGGAACTTTTAAACAGGCAAAATTTAATTTTTTTTTTTTTTTTGTTTGTTTTAAGACCAAGATCTCTGTGTTGCCCAAGTTCCAGTTAGCTTCTTACTCGTATCTCCCCACAGCTGGGAGTACAGGTGTGTACCACTATGCCTGGCCAGATGTTTAACTGCTCACCAGCTCTGAATAATGTTACATAGCTGTTTTTGTTTGGTTTTGTTTTCTGTTTTTACTTTGTCCCCAACCCTTTTTGAGACAGGGTTTCACTAAATTAATTGCCTTGGCTGGACTCAAATACATGATCCTTCTGCCCCAGCCTCCTCCCAGACAGTAGAAGGCCTGTGCTTCCAGTCTGGGCTGCATTACTATGTTTTACACACTTTGCAGTCAGTACAGTGCTTCAGTTGTGCCCTTGGGACAAGTGAGTATTGGCTGTAAAACAACCAGAGAGGACAGGTAGGAGGGGCACTGTGCTCCTTTAGGGTCTTGCTGACCCTAGAGTCAAGCATCCCTCACCAAATCCTGGGCGTTGGAAGTTCCTGCTGAATTGATTTCAGGTAGTCCGTCCTCTGGACCCAGCAGCATGAAGCAAGGAGACTGACCCTGCAGGAAAGGCCAGTGACTGAACTGAATGCTGCATGTCCTGAGGCAGGGGCATGAACAATCTGATGACACTTAACTCAGAAGGTGGTGTTACCTCCATGTCCCACAGGTGGAAATATGGCCAGCAGTACCATGCTGCTCTGCCAGCAGGGACCTAGAGGTGTCCACGTACTGACACACAGCACTCCCCTGGAGTCCCTCTTGAAGCATGACTCTCCAGCAGTGCCTTCAACTGCTGTGTCACTTTTGGCAGGTTTTGTTTGTTTTGATCGTTTCCTCTGACAACAGGAAGTTGTCATTTTGTCCTTGTTCGGTAAGTTTGTGGGGTCCCCTGTGTCTCCATTGAAATAATGTGTGTGCAGACTTTACTTCAGGACTGAAAGCTTTTTTCCTGCCAAGAAAGTATCTTGTAGTAGCCTCATTCTGAAGAATATACCAGACATTAAGGGAAACATCATAAAAATGTTTTTCAAAGATGGGCATCACACATAGTATCTTAACGTACAGTTAGCAAAGTGTGCTGAGAGCTGTGGACTGAGAACAGGTTAGGAAAGCAGATATCACTGTACCAAGCTCCTGGGTGGATTCTTAGTCTCACTGGCACCTCAGCAACGAAGAACCTTGTGACTGTTGTTTCACATTAAAAATGAGGTTATGAAACTCAGAAATTAGAGAAAGCACATCCTTAACAGTAGTATCTAAAAATAATGAAGTACCTAGGAATCAATTTAAGGATGTAAAAGATCTGTATAATGAAAATTACAGTACCCTAAAAAAGAGTTAATAAAGATACTAGAAAATGGAAAGATATCCCCTGCTCTTGGATAGGAAGAACCAATGTAGTGAAAATGGCCCTACTCTGAAAACTGCTGTAGAGATTTAATGCAATCCCAATCAGAATACCAGATCTACAAAAAAAGCACTCATAAAATTCATTTGGAGCCATAAGAGACCTAAAAGAGCAAAGGCAGTCCTAGCCAAGAAAGGCACAGTGGGGCCATCACAATCGCAGACCTAAAATTGTACTACAAAGCTACTGTGATTAAAATCATCTTGGTCTGATACAGAAGTTACGTTTCTGTTTATATAGGTCTTGCTTTATCTTGATCTTAACCATCCAGCAGAAAAGTATAAAAATAGAGGTATATAAAGTAAAGCCATATTAATATAGTGAACTGTGAATGGCTCCATGAACAAAACCCAGACTACAAGGGAAACAGTACAAAGAATCAACAAATGGGATCTCATCTTGTTAAAAAACTTTTACACAACAAAGAAAATAATTAACAGAGTGAAAAAACAACCCACAGATTTGGAAAAAAGCCAAGTCAATAACTTCTGTGGATAACCTGCTTCTATTGTGGACTGCTGATTTGTGTTGGGTTGTTTTATTAAAAAACAAATACATGAAATTAGCTATCCCTGTTTTGAAAATCTGTAACATAAGTATTATTGTATGTTACCCTGTTTGTCATTTTTTTCTATTTTTGCTTCTATTTTTCACTCTTCAAATTAAAATACAAATAAATAAAATAAAATCAGCTTGGTATTGGCAAAAAAAAAAAAAAAAAAGGCCTGAGGATCAGTGGAAGAGCATAGAAGATCCAGATACAACCTGAAACACACTTAGCCACCTTATCTTTGACAAAAGAGCGAAATATGTTCATTGAAAAAAAAATAGCCACTTTAATAAATGGTACTGGAGGGCCAGGGAGATAGCTCAGTGGTCTAAGCACCTGCCTGGCAAGTACAAGTACCTGGGTTTGATCCCCAGTACCACATGCTGTGCTGCCCCTGCATGGAGCTGGCCACCAAAGCCAGGCATGATAGTGCACTCCTATAATCCTGGCACTGGGAAGGCTTAAGACAGGAGAATCATTAGGAGTCTGAGCTGTGTAAGGAGGTCCTACACCAAATAAATAAATAATAAAACCTAAAATAAATACATAAAATACACAGTGCTGGAAAGACTGGCTCTCCACATGCCAAAGTCTAAAACTAGATCCATATCTATTACCATGCATTAAACCGAAGTCAAAATGGATTAAAGATGTAAATATTAAAATAGAAACACTAAATTTACTAGAAGAGAAAATAGGTAGAAATCTTGAAGACAAAGATACAGGTAGAGCCTCCATGAACAAAACCCAGACTACCAGGGAAATAATACAAAGAATCAACAAATGGGATCTCATCTTGTTAAAAAACGTTTACACAGCAAAGAAAATAATTAACAGAGTGAAAAAACAACCCACAGATTTGGAAAAAATTATAGCCAGTGTCCTTCAGACAAGGGACTTATATCTAGAATGTATAAAATAACTGAAAAAATCAGAGCCCCAAATTCAAAGACCCAGTCCAAAAATGGGCATCTGAGATGAATAGACACTTCTCAGATGAAGAAATGCAAATGGCAAATAAGTATATGTAAAAGCTTTCAGCATTATTGGTCATGTGAGAAATACAAATTAAAACAACATTGAGATTCTGTGTTTGGTCACCCCAGAAAGAATTGCTGTCATCAAGAAATAAACCTATAACAAATGCTGGAGGGCTGTAGAGAAAAAGGAATGCTTTTTCCACTGTTGGTGAGAATGTAGACTGGTACATCCTTGTGAAAATTCAGTATGGAGATTTCCACAGAAAACTAGGATTAAAGGTCCCACTTAACCCAGCTCTTCCCCTTCTGAATGTCTCCCCAGAATAATTAAAAACATCATACCACAGTGATAAATGTGCATCCATGTTTATAGCAACACAATTTGTAATAGCTACATTTTGGCAACAACCCAAATGCTCATCAACCAAAGAATGAATATATATATATATATATATATATATATATATATATATATATATATATATAGCTTAGTTATATTATATATATATATATATATATATATAGCTTAGTTATATTACTAAGCTATAAAGAAGGGCATCCTTTTATATGTAAGTGCATGTAACTAGAGACCATACAAGTGAAATAAGTCAGACCCATATGTGTAAAAATAGAATTGTCTCCCTAGTGTGAGAAAAGAGTAAGCAAGAATGAGCAAGATCCAAGATGTACAATAGAATTAGGAAGAAACTGTTCAAAAGAAAAGACAGACTGTGCTGGGGAAAAGGAGAAAGGAAGAAAGAGAGGAAAAAAGAAAAAAAAAATATATATATATGTATATACACACTAGTTAAGATAGTTATATAGTAAGTTTTTCTTAGTTCATTGAAAAGGGATTTTTATGCTGATATTGTTTGGACAAGATATGCCTCTATCTTGTATTCTGAATAAATATAAGAAAGACAACAGTACGCAGTAATTACAGTAATTCTAACCTGTTTCAAAACTTGTTATTTTTTTCTCTTTAAACTTTAAAAATGTAATAATAGTATATTATGTATTTAGCATACTGAAGCCCAGTTTTCTCTTTTATGTATAGCTCAGCTATTCTCATAATCCCTTTTGAGCTCAGAATGTGTGCATCTCAGATATTCAGATAGCAGTGGCAGTTCCTTTTCTTGCCCAGCACGTGTGGCAGGATGTGTCAGGTACATGGTTAGTTTCTTTCTCTGTGCCTGCGGTACAGGTGTTGTGTCTAGTTGGCTTAAGTGGCAGTCAGAAGGAAGGCCAATCCCTACCTATATTTTTCCTTTAAGGAGCTTTAAAAAATTCTTACAGTCATCGGAATTTCTAAATTAACTAATTTTTAGCTTCCTTTTATGCACGTACATTATACTTTAGGATGGGAATTCTACTAAAATGCTGTAATGCCATCTACTCCAATTTCCTGAAAATAAATAATACTTTGTAGTGCAAATTAACTTCTAGGACTAATTTCTGCCCCTTTATATTTTAAGGCTTGAGGGGAGAATTAGTCGTAATGATAAGGATACTACAGTTAAAAGAATTTGGTGAGTGTGTTTGAGGTACCAGGTACTATGTACATTGTATGTGTTATTTAATTCTCTAAACACTCAAGGGTGCTTAGTAACTTATTTGCCAGAGGTTACCGGGTAACCAGAGTAGAGCTGGGATTCAGCTTCAGTCCTATGACTCATCTTGTGTGGGCTGGTAATTCTTTCAAGTTCTTTTTCAGGTAATACCGGGAAACTTTTCCTTTACAAATATAGCAGTTTTTCCCCCTTGCTCATTTATAGTTCTTGGCAACTGAATTGCCTTGTCAAAATACCCTGATGCCTAAAGGAGATTGTGGCATTCTCAGAGCCAGGTATCAGGAGGAAGATTACAAGGGAACATAAAGCAGCTGAATTGCTGAAGTGCCTATAGCCTTGTACATGGTAGATGACTTTATAGCAAAGTAAGCTCTGCCATATTTGAACACACAAATGCGTACGTGCAGCACGAGACAGCACATTGGCAGGGGCCTTTTCTTGCACAGCATGGCAGGAGTAAATGAGAAAAGCATGCCATGGAATTAGAGTTAGAATTTGGTAGCTCTAGGATTACAACATAGTTTCAATAATAAAGGTAAATGGCACCCTGGAATAATAGGTAAGCAAATAGAATCCCTAATCTTTGGCTTCTTTAGATATTTACCCAGTGTAGTCTCTGAAAGCGCCAAGAGCTTTTTGGAAGAAATGGAAGGTAGCACCTGTATTCCCAAGACTTTGAGGCCTCCCTTTTGTAAATGCACTGATTTTTTGAAAGGGTGTGTGCATGTTTAATGTGTGGGTGTGTTTGCCTAAGGAAGACATGGAGCTTCAAAAGGCAAAATGTTTTGTAACTCAGTAATGTAATTGTAAATGGAATTATTAAATCTGATGATGAAATTAAAAAGAGTGTGTATAGGGGGTGCCAGCTCAGCTGCTCTAGCAGTTCATAGGCTCCATTTCAACCCAGGTACAGCTTTCTGGAGAAGCAGTCCCTTATGGACAGTGACAGCTGCTAACCCAGGTTTGGGACAGTAGAGTTCTTCAGTTCAAAGGAAGAGAGGAATTTTGCTTTGGCTGACAGTGTCATTTCCCCAGGAACTGATGATAGATAGTGAGGAGGTCCTCCTCGAGCAAAAGGTATGGGCAAACCACATCCTTGGAGCAGGAGGTGAACTTCAAAGTGCAGAGAGGGAGCCAAACAGTCGCCCCAGGCTTGGGAGAAACACGTGGAACGAGAATTCTAAACTCATAAAATTCACTTAATATTTTTCTAAACTGCCAGGCTAGCCTTTGTAGTCACAATTCTCAATCAATCTAAGCAGGGTTTGGCACATGTGAGTATTTCAGCATTAAAAAATGAGCCACTAACTGACACAGTGGATTTTTAAAGTTGGAATCAGTGTTGTGAATACTCAGACCTTTGCATACACCCAAGATACTACTGGGTTTGATGAGCAGGGCCAGTGAAGCCTAGACAGCTTACATCAGAGGGGATCCAAGGCCCTGTTGTAGTACTTGGGATCTTTTCTAAAAAATAAAAAACAAAATTGTAGTAAAGTGTACATAGCCATTTTAGCCAAGCTTAATTATACATGAAGCATTCACAGTGCAGTGCCCTCAACTGTGTCCACTCTTTCCACTTTCTGAACCTTTCCCATCCCACTGGTGACCTCTTCTTACTAACCCTTTTTCATAGATGGTCACAGGAAGGAAAATGGATTGATATTAGTTACAGCTTCTATATTTCTTGTATCAGACAAAGTTATCTAATAGCTGAAAAAAGTAAGATAAGCAATGACTCCTGAGCTAAATAACTTACAATTGGAAATTTTATGATAATAACCTAAATACTTGATCACAGATCAGTGTTTTGGAATTAAACTTATGTAAAGATAATAAGTGACCCCATCCCTCACACCCTAAGCCAGGAAGAAGGTATCTATAAAGCTTTGTGTTTGATTGTTGTTGTTGCCATTTATAAGACAATTCACTGTTAGCCTTATTTAATCTTTACAACAGTTCACAAAATAGGTGAGTTCTGCCAATCCTATGAAACACTTAATATATCATATCAAACACTTAACATCTTTTCCTCAGACTGCTTTAACAGGACTGAGGCTTAGGGACCTCAGGAGAGTGAACTGAGGTCCCTTAACTAGTTGTTTAATCCCCAATAATAACTTAACAAACACTTGCTCTCTCAGAATATATCACCTTCTTTAGACAGGCCTAAAGTTGTATTTGGAAAAGGAAAGATGTGTTTTCCTCTGTTACTCTTTTGCATCTCTTCAAAGGAAAACCTTGGTATAGCCGGAAGGGGAGAATCAGGCTGACATTTTAAGTTTAAAAAATGTCATATTTTGCTAGATCTGATTCCACTGAGCCCCAAATTCCAGCCTGCATGATACCCTTGGGTTGGTAGAGAACTGCAGTGTAGTTGTTCTGGTAGTTTTCTTAGCTGGGCTATTGACCTGTTGGCATCTCCCAGGACGTTTCTCTTTTGAAACCTGAGGCTTTTGTCTCACCAGGCTGACCCTAAATAAGTCATAATTGTAGGCCTTAAGTGTAATCCTGGCTGTCAGAACTTAATTCATCAAAGTAAATACTGTGCCACAGCTGAAATCTCAGGACAGTTAGCCTCTAGCTTTGACGTTTAATAACTGAGGAGCTGTCGGCCCTAGCCACTTGGCCTGTGAGTGCTGTGCACTCCTGACTGGTATCAGAACTTCACCCATCTGGCCCCTAAGTAAGAGCACCAGGTTGCTTACTCCTGTGAGACCACAGACAGGAGGACATTTTTCTCTCCTGACTCCACAAGCAAAGAACCAGTTCCAGCAGGACCTATGATTGGGTCGCCTGTGTGGTAGTCAGACCACCCTACCTTGCTGAGGCCAGGAACACTCCCTGTTTCTACAGGAACCAGGGGGAAGAGAAATTGGGCATTATAGCCTGGTGTACTGGTAATTGGTCAGTTGTATTTTAAATTACTGAAGGAGCAGACTTGAGTTTTAGGGAAACTGAGGAATGGTTAATATCCTGCCTGCTGCAGGCTTCTTGGGGCCTGGCCCTGATGGAAGAGAGTCCAACTCTGCAGGAGGTCGCCACCTCTGCAATGCCTAGGTACCTTTCCTGGAGACCCATTTGAGCAGAATCCATTGCTCCTTCAGAACACCAGTACCTCTGCTGACCACTGCCCTTTACTTGGGCTTCCATAGAAAAGAGGCAGTAACTAATCAGCACAAGTACTGTTGCTCAGGCTGTTTATAATAAGATACAGGCTGCTTTACATTTAAATAAAATTGCTGCTCTGGGCTCCCAATTGCCATCATCTCAGTCCAGTCTAGAGTCAAAGCTCAGGATACCTGCTGGCTCTTGCCAGGGCCTCACAGCTACCTCCTCCACCACTGTTTTAGGCTGTTTTCAGGCAAATTCACTTGACTGTTTATCTGGGTGGTTTTCCAGCTAGCTGTCCCTCAGGCACCTTAGCCGTTATAACTTTGAACAGTGTCCCAATCAAGATTTCAGCTTTGCTTGTTACATTGTGTTTTCTTTTTCACTTGAGAAACAGAGGCTTATGAAATGTAAAATTATACATTTTTCTCATGTAGTATTTTTCAAGTTATGCTTGCCAGTTGGAGCATGTCTGTGTCCCTATTAAATAGGCTTCCTCTTGTCTTCCAGAACCACACTCCTGTGTGCATGTGCACAATCCCAGAAAATCCTGTGAAAGCCCTGTCCACCTGTCACCAGTTCAGAATCATCCCCTCCCAGGTTGACCTGGGCCAATTGTTTGTGTTGGTGGGTAGTGGTCAGTGGTAGTGGAGAGCAAGTTACAAAGCCCGGATGGACTTTGGGTTTAATTCCTATCCCAGAGGGGACAAAAAAGAATTCACATTTTTAACAGACCTACTTGATCATATCTTTAAGACTGGTCCTCTGTAATTTTTATATATAACTAATAAATAATATGTGATCTTGTTTATCACTTTTTACCGGTCTTAAATTCCTCTTAGGCACTCAGGTATAGGTAGAGAAAATGAAGGAATGAGTGGAAAAAACCCTCACTAAGGTTCTATTTATAATTACTTCATTGATCCTTGTCTTTCACTAAACTTTGATCAGACTCAAGAAGATTTATTTTATTGGGCACACTTGGTTGGTGTTAAGCAATATATGAAATAGATTCAAAGGGTAGATGTGACTCTTTCACTTCTCTTTCAGGCTTAAAACGATTCTGTTTTAATTGCCCTGGTAATCCCCTGTGTTCTTAAACCTTAAAGGATACACAAACCATTTCACCCCAGGCTCTTAGAAAGGAGCCAGAACAAGACTCTGCCTTTGCAGAATTGGGTTTGGAGGTGCACTCTGCCAACCAGATGCTCTCAGTCATGTTTGCAAGTAGGGTGCACTGCATATGGAGGCTATACTGTTGCTCGGTCAGTCCGGGGAGCCAGATGATCACAGCATGTGCTGCAGCAAGCCTGGAATACTCAGCCCACTGCTTGGGTCCATGAGATTCGCTGCTGCTGGGAGCAGGGCAGCCAGAGTGCGCATGTCCAGCCTGTTCTGGCTTTTGTTAGCTCATGTGCCTCTCAGGTAAAGTGAGAAAAGAAATAAAATCATTGCTCTTGACCTGCTTATTATATCTTGTCCATCACTCTTTAAGTAGAACCGGTAGAAAAAACAATCTTATGTATCCTTTGTCCTGGTTTGTGGAATGTGTGGTCTGATTCATTTTTCTTCTATTGCTGTCAATGCTTCTTTTCTTAGTTGTGAAGTTATTGCTTGGATTTGAATCTTTTTAACAAAAATTTGCCTGTTACCCCCTAGCTTAGGTAATTTCCCCAGTGAAATCTGTTTGTCATCTCCACCAACTTGTGGAGTTATTAGCTCCATCCTAGATCCCAGGAGCTCCTGAGAAAGTATGGATCTTGTCATCTCCCTTTTAAAATTAAAGCCTGGACATCTTTGTAAACTTTCTTTTTTAAATCAAAATGTTCTTAGAACTTTTAAACTTATGTACATGCATAAACTCCACCTTCAGTTATTCTTCTTTGTGGAACAGACTAAAACACTGGATTTTTCT
This sequence comes from Ctenomys sociabilis, assembly GCA_004027165.1. NCBI lineage: Eukaryota > Metazoa > Chordata > Mammalia > Rodentia > Ctenomyidae > Ctenomys > Ctenomys sociabilis. The sequence goes on from PVKA01004877.1 coordinate 50,636, forward strand.
GTTGATTCTCTTTGTGGAAATTAGTGGGAATTAGTTCATGCTGATACCTGCAAAACATTGTATCTAATTAGAATGAAAATGCCATCACAATGTGCCCAGAGAAGTTTTGCTCCAGTAACTGTTCTTCTGAATTCCTTCAGGTCCTGGTTTTCTCCTCTTTGTATCTTCATCTTTAGCAATCACAGTACATATAAAAGTACAGACCTCAGGGTCTGGGAGATAGCTCAGTAGAATAAGGGCCTGCCTGGCAAGTGCAGGGTCTTGAGTTCAATCCCAGTACCATAAAAAAAAAAAAAAAAAAAAAAAAGCCAGACCTCACCATACTTTATGAAAAAGACCATCAGTGTATGTCTATATGTGTTTCCCTCTTGTTTCCACAGCCACTATTTTTTAGATGGTTTCTGATGGAAAATTGGAGCAGAATGTGTGTCAGTAAGGTCTGTCTGCCAAGAGGGAGAACCCAAGGTCAGATTTCTGTTGACAGTTGGTTGGACTGAAATGAACCACTTCAAAGGCACAGAGTGGCCAGACTTGTACCTGAATAGGTTAGCCCTGAATAAATGGTTTTGCCTTCTGACAATTCAAGTCATCTAATTATAAATGACCAGTCCTATAATTATGGAAATGTTTCACATATTAAAAGAAAATGATGTAACAGGTTAGCACACTTGGTTGAGAGCCATGTTGAAATACTTTCCCTAGAAATGTGCTCTGTGTCAAGAAATGTGGCACACCATAAATGCTCCAGGCGTCTTTATAATCAGATCCCATCTACTTCCACAATAATCACACCTAAAAGCCACAGTGTACAATGAGTCACACCCATGACCACTGGGCTTCCCCCCCCCCCATTCCCTTATCTGCCACATCCTTGCCTAAGAGGAGAGGCCTGCCTTCATCCATTAGAATTATCTTACTGAAAGAAAATTACATTTTAAACTTTACTTTTATTCATAAGTGGTAGCAGTGAAATTCTTCTCCATAACTATCCCCTCTCAGTTGTTTCCTAAGAGAGGGCTGTTAGAATTTGAGCTTGAATAAGGATGGAATATTTTGATCTGCACTTGAAAATACCATCTTTTGAAAGTTTTCGTTCAACACAGTTGAATGGATAGTATGAAAAATACTCATGTATTGCCATTTATATTACATAAAATTGCAATTCATTACAATTAGCAGTGGGAAGCATTGGCATCTGCCTTCCTCTTATGGCCCATTAATCCATCATGTGAATGCATTCCAAGTAAGTTGTAGACATCAGTACATTTTACCCCTGGAGACTTCTGGACACAGTGATAAACAGTGGTCAATATCCACTTACGTTTTTTGTAAAATTGTTAGACAGTGGAATGCATAAATCCTTCAGAAACCATTTACTGAATTTTGATCCATATATACACATCTTCGAAGTGCAAATCTCTATCCAGGTGCGCAGCATTGCCATCAGAAAGTTCTTGTGCTCCTTTGTTATGGTTTGCGTCCAGTTGTCCCCCCAAAGCCTCATGTAGTCATGAGGTGGGGACTTCTAGAGCTTGTGACTAACTCATGATCCACTGGGATTATGTGTGATCCAAGGCTGGGATTATGGATTTTAGTGCTGCTGGTTTATGGGTGTGAGTACTTCCTCCAGCCTGGGGCAGAGAGCCTGGATGTAGTGTAAGAGACAGAGACAGACTTTCTTGAGCCATCGCTCTTTGTTGTCATTGTTGCTGTTCGGCTGCCATGAACTGCTGCTCTCTGCCATGTGCCCCTCTGCCTTGGAGCCTGCTGAATATGGACTGAACCCTCCACTAACTGAGCTAAATAAACCTTTCCTTCCTTCATTTTGGATGTTGAGTATTTGTCCCAACAACGAGAGAAGAGTAAGACACCGTTCTCAGCCAGTTCTAAGTCTGCTTTGAAAGGCCACTGCTGTTGTGATATTTTCAACCATGGGAGTAGTTTGGTCCATTTATGAATCTTACATTGAAAAAAAAAAAAAAAGAGGTAGTACCTCCTTTGCATAAGTATCTTCCATTCAGTGTGAGGTTCCTGACTCCACTGTGTTGCGTATCTGAGTAGTTTGTGCTTTGTTGAGTGATACTGCGCTTTATTTAGCTGTACTATGTTGATGAAGGCCTATGTTATTTCCAGTATGGGCTTGTACAGAGTTTACTTTCTTGACATATACTTTCATTTCTCTTCAGTTAAATACATAGGAGTAAGTTGCTTGGTCATAGAGAGGTGTATGTTTAACTCTGTGAGAAAGCACTAGACCTTTTCCAAACAGGGTTATTTCATTTTACTCTTTCACCACAAGTGTTAAGGTTCAGGTTGCCTGCAGCCTTGTCAGTGTTTGGTGGTGGTAATCTTTTTAATTTTAGACATTTTGCTAGGTGTGTGATTGGCTCTCCTTAGAATTTCATATTCATTTCCTAATGACTAAGAATGTTGAGTATCTTCTCTGTGCCCACGGCTGTGTTTTTTATTTAGATATCTTCTATTATAAAACATCACATCTTATCCATTTGTAATTTTATAAAAATCTTACGATAGATTGGAGTACTTTATGTATTTTGGAACCAGTTCTGTTTGAGATAATATGTTTTCTGGGTATTTTCTCTCTTTTGTCTCTTCATTCTCTTAATGGTGTCTTTTAAAGAGGAGCTGTTTTCATTTTGATAAATTTCCAGGAGGCTTCTACTGAGATAAGATCTCACTGTGCAGTTCAGGCTAGAATGCATGGTGATTCTCCTGCCTTAGCCTCCTTCTGCAGCCTGGGATTTCAGGCATGTACCCCAACGTATGGCCTGCCTGACCTATCAATTGTTTTATGGTTATTGCATTATCCTTAAGAAAACTTTGCCTGTGAAACATCTTCTAAATACTTAATAAGCTCAGCTTTTATGGCAAGATGTGTAACCATCTCAAATTAGCTTTTAAATATGGTATGAGGTGGGATTAGGATTAGGTTTATGCACATGGGCATTCAGGTGCGTACAGTTTGCTTTTGTGCAAATTCATGTTCGTTTTCTGACCTGATCCTTTATACACCACAAATACCCACTTCCTGTCCATGGAGCCACACAAAAGGCCTGAGATCTTGACAGCATGCTGGTGTCTTGGTGTCAGAAGTAACTTTACGGATATACTTCCTCCTCTTTCAGTGCCATTATGTAGGGGCTGTTCAGCCCCGACTGTTCCCTAGAAGAGTGTGAGTTGAAGCAACAAGCTTGACGGTTATGATCTTTACCTTTGGCTCATTTGGAGTGAAGAACAGAGATTAACTCAGCTTTTTACTGAATTCTTAATATATGGTGCCTTCTATTATTTCTTGTTTTATCTTCATAACAAATTTGCATAGCAGATTAGGAAATTCTGTAGATTAAGAAATCTGAATAACAGAGCTGCTACACGACTTCTACATCACACAATTAGAAAATTGCTGAGATAGGTGTCCGTAAGACAGGAAAGCCTGAAGGAAAGTTAAAGACTTGATTCACATGTAAGATTTCTACAAAACAATTAAAGAATGATTTTAGAGAGTGTAGAACTTGATAGTAAAATTCAGTAAGTAAACTAAATTCTGTATAACTAAACTTCAGTTTTCTGATGTCATTCCAAGTGAATGGTAATATGTGCAGTAACAAAAATTCTTGAAAATCTATTTGAGCTCACATCTCTGAGCTTTAGTATTGATTAGCAAGTAAAAATACTTCAATATGAGAGGCAGCCCCAGAGTTCCCATCTTGCCCATGACCTAATGGTCTTAGTATAATGGTTATAGAGAAAAATGCTCACCCCAAAAGCCAGGTGCCTCCCTGGTGGCCTGGAGTGTGCGGCTGACCTTTCTTCTGCTTGCAGGGATGCTGCAGAAGTGCCCTTCTGTCGAGGATTTCGTGGACGCCCTTGTTTCTGACTTAGATCTGGACTTTGAAACTTTCTTCCTGGATTCTCAATAATGGAAACACCCAGCTCCTGCAGATATTTCCTCTGCTGAAGTGTTATCATTGTGGAAACTTGTACTCACTTACATACTAACTTATGGCAAACCTCAGATTGATGGAAGTTTGAATAAATAATTTGTTTGAATTATATTTACTTTGTGCCTGTTTGGCGAGTCTTTGTACATATGGAAAGGTACTCAGTGGACTAGCAAACTGCACGTGGAGTGTTGCATGCGGGGTACGGGTGTTTCCTTAAAATTGCCAATTTCCCCTGACTGGGTCTGCTTACTGTGGGTTTTTAACTGGCTAACTTCAAAATTTAGTTAAAAACAAAATCACTTTAGTGTAGAGCACAATTTGAAGTAGTCTTCAGGAAGATCACACAGAGAGAGTTCTTTTGAGGATAATTACTACTTGTCTCTTGGGGTGGTGCACACCAGTAATCCCAGTTCTGTGTTTTGGGGGGCCGAGATAGGAGGCTTACTGTGAATTTGAAGCCAGCCTAGGCTGCCTCCTATGTTCAGCACGAGCCTGAACTGTTAGCTAGACCATGTTTCACAAAACCAAAGAGCAGGAAGTGATTACCATTTTTTAGACCACTATACAGTGCTCTAAAAGTACTTTTGAGTTGTAAGTACAGAAACGAAGGACAGCTTCCAAAGTACTCACAATTGCGTATTTGAGTGTTTATCTGATTCCTTAAGTACTACATACAGACGGGGGTCAGAACAGGGAGGACTCGCTTCTGTGCTTTGTGCGGCCTCATTGTGAGGTGTCATTAATGAAACATTCCAAGGTCAAGCAACACCTCATAAGGAAGCAAATTCAAGCCTTAGCACCTGTATTCAGAACCTAACCCCTTTTACACTGTGGAGCACTGCAGGTGTTAATATCAGAAAGGAAATCATTTAATGGGATTTTCCCACCATAAAAGTCAAGAAGTTAATGATAGCTTTTCAGTTTAGCAGCCTCTTTTCATTTTTCATTAAATAACCAGTGACAGAGCAAAAAGATTAAAAAATCTCTCATACTCAGCCTGTACGTAGAATATAAGCAATCCTACAAGCTCGTGAACAGATGAGACTAGAGAGAAATAGGTCATCAGGACCCCTATCTGCTCGGGTCCCCTGTGCTCAACACAGTGCAGTGATCCAGCCTCTTCCTGCCGTCCCAGACACAGTGTCACTAGTGTCAGGGAAACGTACACTGCGGTTGGCCTGCTGCTGGCAACAGGAAGAGCCCCAGTCCATGTCCAGGGCATCAAGCTGCCCTTGTGCCCCTGCTACCCTCTTCAGTGTCCAGCAAAGGAGAGAGGCCAGTCACCCTCGAGGACTTGCACTAACAGCCCCAGCTCCATCCTGGGAGTGGACATGGAGAAGCCCACCTGCTGCGCAGCTGCAGCTCAGTTTGGAAAGGTGTTTCTGGGCCCACAGGCATCCTGGCGGTGACCAGCCCTGCATTTCTGTCAACCCATTTTTTAGTTGAGTAAGCTGTGAAAAGGAAATCTGTGTGGAGCCTGTGTTCAAACATTCTTCAGAAAAAACACAAGGAAGCATCACCTACCTGGGAAGTGGGGAAAGTCAGAACTTTAAAATTGTTTTCAAGAGGAATTAAAGCACATTGTAAAAGACTGCTGGAGTTCTGGAAAGTTGGAAAATGTGGTATTTATGAAGCTGATAGCTATTAAAAAAAAAAAAGCAGCAGAAATAAAAATGTGGCTAATGAAATAGCTCAGCAGCCTAAAGCTCCTGCTTAGGTGCAGGGGGCTGCGGTTCTATCCCTGGCACGACATGCTGTGCCAGCCCCACCCTCGGTGGGCTGAGCCAGCCAACATAAGGAAGTAAAATGACAATAAAATAAGCTACAGACTTGAGATAGGATGAGAAAGAAATGCAGAGAAATTGAACCCGCAGCACAGTGATTTAAACATTGGAAGCAGAAGAGAGCAGAGGAGTCAAGGATAAGTGAGAACTGGCCTCAGGGGCTAACGGAAGCAGGAGGAAGAATTCAGGGCAGAAGGAGGGGAGGAAGAGGAAGGGAGGAGATGGTGAGGAGTTTGGGATCCACACCAGAAAGTAAAGAGAGACAGACCCTTACCTAGACATGTTTACTTTTTTGAGAGTTTAAAAATATCCTGATTTCAAAACAATCCTCAGAAACTTCCAGGGACTCATGAAATCAAAGGGCCCTGTTGTTAAGTATTTGGAAAGGCCACTGTGTGCATTTGCAAACCTGCAATCAGAAATTATATTTAGCATCTGTCTCGTGCATGACCCAGGATCTCCCAAACCTTTGATCAAGGACCTTCCTATCTTTCTAGAATACCTACTGATACTTCTCAAAATACTGGGAAGTAACTGCTCAGAGCATTCAACTAGGAGTAGCAGGCTTCGCTCTAAGAAACAGAAATCTGATCATCCCAGAATGCCATGGGTTATTGGTATTAACACCCTAAAGGACAGTTCAGAGATAAAGGCTGAGTTGCAAAATGATAGTTTCAGATCATCAGGGAGTACAGAAAGCATGTTAGCTTTGTACCCTTCTTTAAAAATTGCTGAAAGGATATAAGTAATGTTGACCAAAAGCCAAAGAACAGGAAATCTCTGCAGAACTTCTGGAAGTGCAGTGGGGTTATCGCTTTCCCTCAGCAACAACTGGCTAAGTCATACTAGCAAGTTATTTTATTAGGAATGTTTTTGCTTCTCCTTGGAATAAACCCATAGGTACTCTCCTCCCGTATTATGGCTTACCAACAGATTAGAAATCTAAAGTATTTACTAATAAGTAAATTCTAAAGATCTGGAAAAAGAAGATAATATGTTTATGCAATTGTCATTCTGGTTGGGAGTTTTGGCTCTTTTTTTCCTGCCTTTTTCTATTTACAGTTTTTAAAAAGTAGTTTCAATGCTAATTTAAAATTTACAGTTTTATTAACTCATGACAGCCAAATGTAAAGCATTTTCCCACTTCTGAAGACACGCTTGGCTGGTACAAGCAAATCCAGAAAACACCTCTGAGTCACTCAAGAAACAATTTTTAGAGTCCAAACTTTTATGAATAGCCAAAATTTAGCCTGACTTGGCCAACACAACTGAGATAACATATTGCTAACAGTAGTGCCTGCCATTTAAGGGTTTCCCTATGCAGTCATTTGTGATGTTCATCAGCTGTGAGGTAAGTGTCAACCCCATACTGTCATCGAGGCAAGGCAAGGCAAGGGGCAAGGAACTCGTTATAGTAGGGGCACGTTCTCACCTGCTGCTCTTTCTTCTGTGTTCTGAGGTAACCAGACTTTCTTCCACAGGCTCCAAGGTGCAGACTCAGCCACATGACCCTGCAGGCCACTCACCATCTTCTGCCCTCACAGGCTGGTGCCCCTGGACAGATGAAAACTAAACTAAAATGTGCCATGATGTCACGCATCAGAGCAGGAGAGAAGAGCACTGGGGGCAGGGCAGGGCTGGGGACAGGCTGGAGAAGACAGGCAGAGCCCTCTTGGCATGTTCATCAGGGAACTTGGTGTTGGCAGCATAGTAGTGAGGTGTGGTTGGGTAAATATGCCAGCCTCAGCTTATCTGAATCATAACTCAGACTTGATTTAGGAGAAATGTGTGGGAGACAGGAACAAGCACAAGGGTTTAGTTACTAAAACTGCATCATCTAACAGTTATGTGCTGTGCTCCTGGACTGTACCTCACCTACAGAAATACCTTAAGGACCCTGTCTAGGACCTCGATGAATGGATGCATCTCGGGCCGCAGCACTCCCTTTGGTCTGAGGCTAGGCACACATCCTCTGCCTTCAAGTATTTCATCCTGGAGGGGAGGGCATCCTCTGGGTGCGGTGAGTTACCTATAAGGCCACACTTGAGAGAGACACAAATGCCAGCTCTCACCAGTGGGGTGGGACAGTCACTTAAGCCTGCAAGTTCAGGATCAGCCTAAGCAACACAGTGAGACACATCTCAAAAAGAAAAAAAAAAAAAAAGATTATTAAGGACACATGATTCAGTTTCCCTTGGAGTTACTATAGGGATAATGTGATAAAAACAGCATGGTACTGGCAAGAAGAAAAAAGACCTAAAAATCAATGGGACAGATTAGAAAACACACAAACAACTCCAGACATACTCGGCCACCTTATCTTTGACAAAGGTGCCAAAGACATTCATTGGAAGAAAAATAGCATCTGGCTGTGTACATGCAAAGATGAAAATTGGACCCATATCTTTCACTATGCACTAAACTAAATTTGAAATGGCTCAGAGATCAAATATTAAAACAGAAACAGTAAATCTGCTGGGAGATAGAATAGATAAAACTCTTGAAGACACTGGTGTAGGTAAAGACTTTCTGTAAAACCCTGATCACACAAAAACTATAACAAAGAATCAACAACTGGGATCTCATCTTAAAAGGCTTTTGCACAGCAAGAGAAACCATCAACAGAGTGAAAAGACAACCCACAAATGGGGGGAAAACATGTTTGCTTCAAAGGATCACTTTGAGAACAAGCAAAGGACTAAAACAAAAAGCATCCCCCAGAGTTAAAGACCCAGTCCAAAACTAGACATCTGAGATCAATACACACTTCTCAGTTGAAATAAAAACAGAAAATTCACATATGAAAAAATGCTCAACATCACTGATCATTTAAGTAACAAAAATTAAAACACTTGGAAAGAAGGGGTATTGTCAAGAAGTCAACCAATAACATGCTGGTGGGACTGTGGGGAAAAAGGAATGCTTCTCCACTGTTGGTGGGAATATAGACTGGTGCAGCCACTATGGAAATCAGTGAGGAAACACCATGAAAAACTAGAATCAGAGGTGCTGGGGAGATGGCTCAGTGGAATAAGCCCTTCCCTGGCAAGTTCAAGGGCCTGAGTTCAATCCCTGGTTCCACCAAAAAAAGCCCCAAAAAACAAAAAACTAGAATTGGAGGTCCCTTTTGGCTCAACTATTTCCTATTTCCCTTCTGAGTATCTTCCCAGAAGAATTTAAAACATCATACCACAGCAAAATATGTGCTATATATTATAGCAGTGCAATTTGTAATAGGTAGGTCTTGGAAACAACCTAAAAGCCCATCAACTGAAGAATGGATTTTTTTAAAAATGTGGTCTTTTTATACAATAGAGCACTACTCAGGCAGAAAGAAGGATAAATTAGAGTTTTATAGATAAATGGATGCAACTTGAGACCATACTCTAGGTGAAAGAAATCCGACTCGTGTGTAAACAGCATATTATCTCTCTAGGGCGAGAGGCTGAAAAAGTTAATAAGATCCAAAATGTACAATACATGTAAAATGAGAAGAAACTTCAAAAGAAAGAGAAACTGGGATGGAGGAGTAGAGAAAAGGGGAAGGAAGGGAAACGCAAAATTGTGTGATAGTTAAGATAGTTCTACTAATTTCTTTCAGTTGTTGAAAAAGGAAGGTTTGTGCTAATACTGTTTAAATAATTAAATGTTAGTATCTTGTACTCTTGAGTAGCTAAATATGCAATGCATTAATCATTGTTACCCTCCTGTTTATCTTGTTATGAAGTTTTATATTATTCTTTTTTTTTTTGTTTTCATAACGTTTTGGTATTGTACAAGGTGCATACATGATATTATATTTACAGGTATTATTTTAGCAGATATCTCTTATCAGTGAATTAAGAGTGTAGTTGCTTACA
>PVKA01004877.1:60344-95288 GCA_004027165.1 Ctenomys sociabilis
TTATAGCTGAATTATATCAAAAATTCAATAATTATTTACCTAGTGGATGACCATAGCACTAAAAGCCGACATAATATCCTGTCCAACCACCATTAGTGCAGATCTTGCCTATCATAGAATTATGTAGAAGCACAGCGTTATCTATCCCAACTGTACTGTCTATACACACACATCATGATTTTTTCTTTCTACAACCCTTTATATTTTTCTTTTTTAAAATTTTTCTTTTAATCTTTTAGTTGTTTGTTTATTTGGTACAGGGTCTCACCATGCAGTTTGAATTCATAGTGATCCTCCTGTCTCAGCCTCCCCAGTGCTGGGATTACAGGTGTGCACCCCCATACCTTGTTTTGGTGGCCAGTAAGGCATGTGGTAATGAGGATCAAACTCAGATCCTTGCCCTTGCCAGGCAGGTGCTTATGCTGCAGAGCTATCTCCCCATCCTTTATTTTTTCTCTTTAAAATAAAAATAATTCATTTTTGAAAAGTGCACATCATTATGAAAATATTATATGGTGTAAAATCTGTATGATATACAGAACATCACTTCTGTGAGATCACCAATTAGGGCTGCTTCTGGGAAGAACTTGACATTTTTTCTCCTTTTTCCTCCCCTCCCCTCCCCCTGCCCTCCCCTACCCCATCTCTCTGTCTCTTTCTGTCTCTCTCTCTCCCCCTCTCCTTCCCCTCCCACTTCTATCCCCCACTTCTTTCATTTGGACAGTGGGATTGAATCATGGCCTTCACAATGAACTGCATCTCCAACCATTAAAAACAAAAACTTTTTGAGACAGGTTTGTTAGGTTACCCAGGCTGGTCTGACACCTGTGATCCTCCTGCTTCAGCCTCCCAGAGAGTGGAGATTACAGGCCTGTGTCTCCACCCATGGCTCAAGCAGAAAAAGTCTTAAGCAAAACTTTGAAATGAACAACAGGTGTAGCCTGGAGTGCTGGTTCACAAAAGAGCACCTGCCCATTTGGTTGGTTCACATTGGCACATAGGAAACCAACTTTCCCAAAATGCACTAAGTGTTTTATGATGCAGAAAAATAAAAGGTTGAGGATCAAGGTGTCTAAATTTACAAAAGGCCCGTGAAACATAAATGTGACCACTACATAGATGTCAAAGGCACTTGACTTATATTTCCCTTCCAAAAGGCAAGTGGGAAGCATGCTGTTTTCAAGAAAGCCCAGCTGGTAGCCAAGCAGCATGCCATGCTTAGAACTGTTGTCCTGAACCCAGACGTTTCTCAGACTGCATTGCCTATGTGTCTCTTATAGACACATCAGATTCAGCCTCTGCCATCGAATGGATCTTTTATCCCAGATAGCCCTCCTCAGTCCCAGCCGTGACTGACGGCACTGTGGGTTTCCCAGCATCTGCAGAAGCCCTGTGAAGGGCTGAGTGGCCCCTCCTCTGGGGTGTGCTTGCCTTCCCTGTGGTCCTCATCGTATGCACTGCTTATCTGATCAGGTAGGTGGAATATGTCTTACCATGGCTTCTTTTTTGCAAGATCACTAGCAGAAAGTCAGGAAATTCTGGAGTAGTTTGGGCATAAGGCCGGCAGAACCCAGCAAACAGAAAAAGGAGCAGTCCTGCTAAACACTGTGTGACAGACTTCCCCCGAAAGCAATCGCACTTTCGGAGCCTGGTTCTCCTGGGGCCATCACAACACCATGCTATATAGTCATTAAAAATAAGTAAGAATTATGGGAATTTTCTGTTTGCTCCTGTTGCTGCTTAAAAGAACCTGTAGAAGACCTGGATGGTGGTTAGTTCTCATGTCTGTGGGTGTCCAGCAGAACATCTCAGGGTATCAGCATCGGCATCACTGGACTCAGGACGCAGATGGCTCTCTGTAGCGTAGGCAGCCTCCTGCAGTCCCTGAGGGCCTGGACAGAGAAGGGCAGAGGAAGGAGGAGGTTGGCCCTTTGGCTTCCCATCTGACTGCCGAGCAGTGGCTTTTCCTGACTCCTGCATAGCCTATGGCAGATGATCTCATCAGTCCTGCTGGTTCTCAGGCCTTTGGATCAGACTGGAGTTCCCTCACTGGCTTTCCTGGCTCTGCATAGCTCGCAGACTGGGGACTTCGCAGCCTTGGCAATTATAGGAGCCAGTTCCATGCATCTCCAGACGGATGGATGATAGACAGATAATAGGAGATGCATGATGGACAGTCCTGTTGATCCTATCTCTCTGAAAAACGCTGACTGATACAACCCGTTAAAAAGTATGTTTCATTTTGAATTTACATGAAAGAAAGAACCAAAGAAACACCAAGGAAACTTAAGACCAACCCAGCCTCAGCCCAGCTGTATCCTCACACTGGGGTACATACAAACCTCTTTCCACCTGTTGCTAATTTTTCTTTCAGAGTATTTTATGGGAATAGTTTGGAGAAGAGACATTGCCCACTGGTCTGGAGCTCTCTGGGGCAGAGCCCTGCTGTTTGCCTCTAGCTGATTTCAGCAGGAGGAGGAAACTTCAACGAAGCAAACACAGTCAACGTCCACATCAGTGGGTGGGGAAATGACATTTTTTGAGGCTTTTTGTATGGACTGAAGCTTGAAGTCCAGAGTTAACCTTTGCTTCTTGCCAGTCTTGCAGGGAAAGGGGCTGTGTAAGATGGAGCAGGCAGGAAACAGCAGTCAGGCCTTACAGAATCCTCCAGCCATGCCTTAGGGCCGACCTGTTCTGAACATCTCCGTTTTGAGTTTTTTTCAAATCTTTAAAGTTCTTTGGGCCAGGGATATAGATAGCTCAGTGGCACAGTGCCTGCCTGACAAATGCAAAATCCTGAGTTAGATTCCCAGTGACAAAAAAAAAAAAAAAAAAAAATTAAGGTAGGTTTATTAAAAATCCTTACATTTAGTAAAAATACCAAATTGTATTTCTGTTTATTCAGATATTGCTTTTGAAATCCAGTCTGGACTTACCTAGGAGAAGGAGTTCATACTTTTTAAAAATAGAGAGTTGGGGCCACATTCTTCTGGATGGCAGGAAGGGGATGACCATGCATCGACATGTCCGGGAAGTGCCCAGCCTGCCAGAGGCCACCAGAGTGGACTGAGCCACAGCTGGTTTCCAGCAGAGGGGTCCTGTTAAAAGAGCGGAGTCGGGGGAAAGCACTTGAAGAAACTCTTAGCCCCTTTCCAGGGAGGGCCCATCACTTGCGCCCTCCCTGGGGAGGTCTGGTTCGGCAATGTGCAGCTCAGGAGAGGCAAGACGTGGATGAAACAGCATGGGACTGTGGACGGAGGTTAGCAGTACACAGCGCACACTCCCGGAGCTCTCTTTATGTACAGACTGCTCATTAAATAAGCCATTTCCATACCACCGACGACTCTTTATGGCTGACTTTTTCTTTTAAGGTCCTCTTACCTTAAAAGTCCTTTTGACCTTGGAAAAGAAAGAGTAGGGATGTATGTCAATAGCACCGGAAGTACTACCAGGCTTCCGGAATGAGAAATCCCAGCTGTGACCGCCCGGTGCGTGGGGCACAGCTTCAAGATCTGGGGATGACACTTCACCCTGCTCGTCCCGTTCTGATCCTCAAGCAGAATGAAGCAGCAAGCATAGACCCCTTCCCCACACAACTCAGGAGAGGTGACAGGCATGGGAGGTGGACAGCATCACCAGCTTCCTTAATCAGACTGTTAGGGAGGTGCAGCAGCAGCCCCAGTGGGCGGGCAGAATGTCAGAGGTCACTTAGAGGGTACTCAGGGACCACACACTCAATACAAAGTGTGACACGTGCATTGTGATGTGTGCGTGTTCACACCTCCATATTCACAGTTCACTGAATATCCCTTGTGCTATGTGCTGCTGAGAGAACGCTATACTTCTCCTCCTGCCTGGGAGCTGCCAGCAGTGGGCAGCAGGTGCTGAGGGGAGCTGCGAGCACAGGGTGATGGTGCAAGCACACGAGGGCTTGGGGACAGGAGAGCGTGAGCAGCACTGCGGGAGGCTCTGCATGCCAGCCTGCGGGAGCCGCCTCCCTCCACGCGGAGGGCAGGAAGCCCACTCCAGACCTAGACTACTTTCACCTCGTGAGGAATGGAAACTAATGTACAGGGAGACTCAAGGCTGGAACATTTATATCCATTTCCTGTGCAAAGTAAAAGATACCACTTGTAAGGGAGGCTTAAGTTATATTCTTACTTTGTAGATGTCCAGTGCTATTTCAGTTTCAGATACTTAGGATAGAATCATCTTAATTTGTGACAGGCTGTATGCCGACTTCTCCCCCCACCTAATGGAACACTGGATCCCACTGCCCGCCACCTCCCAGGTGAACAGCCCTCTGGTTCCTCCAGGAACCTCTGGAGCGCATCTCCAGCTTCTCCCCACACTTGCTGTCTGCAGTGGGCTGTGTGCACCCAGCAGATTCTCAGATTCCCGCCTGCCCCTTGTCTTCCTCCCAACCTTCCCTACCTTGGCTGCTGCATTTGGAGCTTGGTGCCAAACCTCAGGGCGCACTACTGTTCTTCCTCTTTGTCAGTCTCTGACTCTTGTGCAGGGCTCATGGGTTTCTCTGCCATCAGGTGTGGATAGGCACAGTATACCAGGAAGCAGGGCCTGCTCTGATAATCTCAAGCAGGAAGGATTAGATTAGTACAGTAGGTGCCCTCAGGATTCCTGGGAAGCCTCCAAGAAGTAGATGCGTGGTGCTGCTAAGCCCCATCGGTGGACTGAGTTCAAGCGTATTTCCTACAGTGTGGTGACACAGCAAGACACCACCAGGCCACTGACACAACTGCCCCTGGACAGCCTTTGCAGTGGGGACATGGACTTGAGAGACCGACCAGCTCCCCTACACACTACCCCATTCAACGTACATGTACAGCCTCATGTACCAGTAAAAACCAGGCAAAGCAGACAGGCAGGCTCTTCCAGCACATGCCATCTCGTCTCACTGGAGTATTGGCAAGAGTTTTCAGATAACCAGACTTTCCCACTGAAAGTGTCTTCTCCATCATTGCCCAAACCCACACAGCTTTCAATACCCAGCATGTGACAAAAGCATCATCATGTCCTCAGTGTCCCCAGCACCCAGCAGTGCTTGTCCCATACACAGCTGGAGGCAAGGTGCTGGACTGAACAGGCAGGAAGAGCAGAAGAAGATTGGATCATGCATCCAGGAGACAGAAGGGTTGCAGATGGTGGGGTAGGTACAAGCCCAGGCTGTGGTGGGCCATGGGGGAGGCTGGGCCAGGAGCGCCCCATGAACTTGGGAATATTGGGAATGATACATAGAAAAGGAAAGTAAGGAACAGGAGAGGAGCGTGAGGAGGGAAAGCAACAGACCTATGTTATTCTTTCAGGCAGGGTGTGAAGAAGAGTGATGGAGTGGACATAGCACATCTGATTTTGTCCCCTACCCCAAGTAGCACCTGAGCACAGACCAGGTCACCATGCAAGTGACAGGAGCTGCCCAGGGGTGCATGAAATAGGCAAAGCAATTTGTTACACAGCACACACATGGTTGTGCCCTCATGATGGTTTGTTTTGTTAGCTTGACCAACCATGTTGCCCAGATACCTGGTGAAACTTTATTCCACATGTCTTTACAGTGTTTTAAAGAACATATACAAGTAAGTCAATGCCCCTGGAATAAAGCAAGTTGCCCCCAGAATGGGGGGTGGGGGAGCACTTTTGTTCCCCCATAGAACAGAGAACAGACTTCTCTCTGCCTCCGGAGCTAGAGGGACAGCTAAGAGCACTGCCTTGGCTTCTCTCTGTCCACCACCCTGCTTGTCCAGCACCAGCTACCCTGAAGATTCTGGAATTCCCAGCCCCATACTTACATCTGGATCTGCATGTCAGTGTAACACACACACACACACACACACACACACACACACACACACACACGCCCTTACCCTGTTTTTTTTAGAGAACCGTGGCTAATACAGATTTGAACAAAGTAGTTCTCTCTGGGGAGGCAAGTGGCAAAGGACAGCCTACTCATCACAGTGAAGGAAACATACTGAAGAGAACTGCATGGAGCCTGGAGACAGACATGCTGGCCACAGCAGAAGTCTCAAGAGCTGCTGTGGGGGAAGGGTGACCATACACGCTGGCTCTTTTGTCAGTGATCTAAGGTGTGCAGGCTGGCTGTCCCAGGGTAGGCCTTCTTCAGGGCTCACAGACCTGCTTGCTCATGCATACCCACCTGGTGCGAAGGGCGAGGCTGTCTCCAGGCCTCCTGCCTAAGCGCACTGACTCTGTTCATGACAACCCTGTCCTCCTGGCATCTGCTCACCTTCCAAAGACCCTGATCTAGCATCATTGCTATGGTTTGTGTCTGGTTGTCCCCCCAAAGCTTCCTGCAGTTGTGGGGCTGGGACTTCTAGAGTTTGAGACTGACTCATAATCCACTAGGATTATGGGTCCTATTAGTACTGCTGGGATTATGGGTGCGAGTACTACTCCCAGCCTGGGGCAATAGCCTAAGTGCAATTTAAGGGACAGAGACGTGCTCTCTGTTGCCATTGTTGCTGATACTCCCTTGGCTCCTCTGGCTCTTTGCCACCACCATGGACTGATGCTTTCTGCCATGTGCCACTCTGCCTTGGAGCCAGCTGAGTATGGACTGAAATCTCCAATAAATGTGAGCTGAATAAGCCTTTCCTTCCTTTATTTTGGGTGCTGGATACCAAACGAGAGAAGAGTAACTGAGGCAGCCATGACCCTGAGGACTAAGATTTCAGCACGTGGACCTCGGGAGAATGCAAACATCTAGATAGTAACATCTAGGGACTGTGGGGGGGGGAGTGAAAGAAAGGAGCCCCCCCAAGGCCACTTCCATCTGTACATTGAGAAGAAGATGGGTCCCCAGTCTGTGGTTGGCAGCTGGCAGAGGGGCACCCTAGCCTTGCAGGGCTCCACCTTTGGCAGGAGCACCTCCTCTGGTGCTCCACCAGCAACCCCTGAGCCCCTGGGCCAGCCCCTGCTGGCCCTGTGGGCTCTGAACGTGCACTGTGATGGCCTCCCGCCTGCCCGCCCGCCCTTAGAGTTACCCACCGGGGCCGCCCAGAGCATCTCCATCATGCTGCTGATCTCTTATTTTGTTGGTGGTTGACGTCACCTATCCGGCTAATGCTTTAATAAATTTTGTGTGATTTTCCAGAATGTGTCCGTTATTTTTAAGCATGTGTAGATCATCTTACCATAACCCTGTATTGGTTTTCCTTGGTGCCTCCTTTTTTTGATTAGTCTCAGTGAAGAGTATCAGTCTTATTAGTCTTTTTGCTTTAATATATTCTTTTAACTAAATTATAATCTATATATTATTTTTCTCTCATTCTATACATTTATTGATATTATGTATCTGTTGCTGTTCTTTTTTTTATTCCTTGGGTCTAACCTAGTTCATTAAGTTTTAGCCTTCTTTCCTAAGACATATTTAAGACTATAAACTTTAAGGCCTGCTTTAATTGTATCTCCTAAGTTTTAAAAGAACTGGCCACATTATCGTAGTTTGAAATCTAATAGTGTAATGGAGTAGTTAGAAATGAGCCTTTATTGTGTTGCAATCAGAGTAGATACACTGTATTACAGGAACTGCAGGCCTCTGAAATGTGTTGGGGTTTTTTTTTGCCCCTGTGAATGCAAAGCCAGTGTTGTCAACATTTTAATAAAAGCTTGGAAAGAATATTTTTAAGTTGTCGGTGCATTTTGCCTTTTATTTATGTTTTGCCTGTTTATTCTACCTATTATTGAAAGAAGTGCTTTTAAAAAGCTCTTGCCATGACTGTGGCTTTATCTTAGTATTTTGTTTGAATTTTGCTTTATAAATTTAGAGGCTGTATTGGTAGCTAAAGACCTCAGATATTTCTGGTATGTAAATGTACTTACTACTGCGAAGCTATTCTCTTTATCAGTAGTTATACCTTTTACCTTAAGATCTATTTTTCCAGATTTATTATAGCTATGTTGGCTTTCCTTCAATGTTTCATCCTTTTTGCTATATCCTTGAATGTTAGAAGTAACTTTTGTAGATAGTATTGTCTGTAATTGTGAAATTGTCTTAGACTGTAAAGTAATTCATATTTATGTAAAATACTAATTGATCTGTTTTAATCAAGCATCATACTATATGAATCCAACAAGAAATGCTTTATTTTGTTCAATTATCTTATTATTCCAGTGATTACTCTTTGTTCTATTATTAAACAATTATAGTCTTTGATATAATGTATGTAAATATATACTTTTATTGTTTATAGATAGTATTAAGATTCAAACACATAAATATGCTAAAAATTTAAATTATACATTTTAAATGAATGAATTTTATATTGCATCAATTACATTTCAACTAAGTCATTTAAAAGAAAGTCATTGGCAGGAGGCGGCCAACGGAAATGTGGCCCACACCTAACACTTGGATTGCCAGTCAGCTATAATGCCCAGCACAGGTTCTTCTGAAGCAGACCCCTGCCCGCACGTTTCCACAGCTGCCACCGAGACCAGTGATTACATAAATGGCTGTCAGAGACACTGCAGAAAGAACCCTTTGCATCCATTTGCTTAATAACCATTAACAAATCTGTGTGTCAGGAATCAGGCCTTGAGCTAAGGCATGGGAGAAAAAAACATGCCCTGATCTCAATCCCTTACAATTTTCACTACTGTCTCTCCTGTTTTTCCTACCAATAGCTGTGTGCTGGGATAGGGGGTGGATTTAATGGCGCTTTGTACTGTTTCTCATGTACATTAGTTTGCCTCACTGGGGTACTTGATATCTATATAATCAAAGTTGAGCTTACAGATTTTAATGACTTTTCCAAGACCCAATAAAAGTAATTGCCAACCTTCAAATCTAATTTTTTTCTAAAACAGCTGTGTTGTGTAGTTTTTCACTCCCTGTTGAGTTGCTCTCATCAATACTATGACAAAGAGGGGCACTTGGATGACTGGGGGTCCCACACTTTACTAAGTGTGGCAGAGGATACAAATTTCAAGAGTCTCTGGATTGATTCAAACAAGTCTCTGGATTGCTTCTGATTGGACCAATTTTGGTCACGTGCTCAGATCTGCACCTATTCTCTGTCAGGAGTGGGTCACGTGAGTCTGAGGCATTTTCCCCTGGGGTCAGGGCAGCTGGAAGCATGTGGTTTGGGTGGGCCAGCTGAGGCAGTGAGAGGAGACCATGCACAGATGAGAGCGGTAGGTGCATCTTCCAGGAAATGGCTTATGAAGCAGTGTCTGTGGGAGCGGCAGGTGTCAAGTGCCGAGAGGCGCAGTTGTGCCCTGCGAGAGCGAGAAGTGTGGAGGAGGAAGGTCGCTGGTGCAGGGAGAATAAAGAACACCCTTCCTGGTCATGTGTCACTGGGACGTGGCACCAACTGAGCCACTGATGGGCCACAGACTCTCACATGGGTCACCTGGGCCTCCTGGGCCTGGGACGCCACCTCAGTACTCCAGACCACCCCTACAGTAAGGCAGAGGCACCAGTAAGCTGGTCCCGGAGGTAGCCACGAACTGTTTTTGCCATCCCCAGATGAAGAGAGTTCCAGGCCAGGGCTTCTGAGAAGGGTGTTTTCATCCTTGGACTTCGCCTATCTTGTCCTCTTTGGCACTGAAGAAGATCTGCATGACCTCCATTTCTCCTGTTCCTGCCTTCAACATAAACCTTGTGAAAGTGTGCTTGATCCTTATGTTGGGTTTTACCTTGGCACATGTCAACTGAGGACAAATTATGCAGGTCATAGTCATGAGTAAAGCTGGTGCCCCAAGGAGCCTAGGGGGAAAGAGGCATTTAAGTAAGTCTGTGGTGCATGCAGGAGCCACAGAACCCTGAGTGCAGGTCGAACCCAGTACGGCACAAGGGCTGCAGGGGGCTGACTTCATAAGAAGGGAACAATTTGTTAGGCACAGATTTGATTCTTCTTTTTAACAATACCAATTTCAGTAACATTTTTAGTTAGAGAATGAAAACTAAACAAAATAATTATAGTAATTGCCTTTCCACATTTTTCTCAGCTGTATATTTCTCCACTGTATGTTGTTCTGTAACCCGGTTTTTTTGTTGTTATTGTTTGTTTGCTTTAAAATGTTGCAAAGTATTCCATTCAATATTTTTGAGGTTCTTTATTAAGAGAGCTCAACAAGTAGTACCTATTTTTCCCCTCCTATTTAAGGAATAGATGAAGATTCAAAATATTACCCTTATTTATAATTGGATAACATTGAAAGAAATCAGAAGGCATACCTTACAATGGGAGACCAAGTGAGGGTGGGGATTCCTTTGGAAATCTGTTGAGAAGTTAGACTCACCTCAGGAACAACTTCCTTCCGTGGATGGGATGGCTCCTCACTGTTCTACAGTAGTCCTGACTAAAGGGGTGAAGAAAAGGGCAAAGGATGTCATTCATAAGCAAGTCCTGCAGCCACCAACCACTGTATAACCCACTGTCTGGAGAGGGGAGTGGGGCAGGATCTGGAACGTTATGGAGAACCCACAAAACCTAGGGAAGGTGTGTTTCCATGTGACCTGTAATGTCCTATGACTCTTAGCTAATCCTCTATTGTGCATTTGTTTCCAACAACAATGAACTGAGCATCTTTGTAATTAGTCTTTGTGTAAATTGATGGTCATTTCCAGGATATGAATTCCTCGGTGTAGATTCCTGGACCACAGAATACTAACATATTAAAAGCTTTTTGATGTATTTTATCATATTTCCATCCAGAAAACATGGACTTACATTACCGCTTGCAGGGAAGATCATTCCCCAGCACACACCCACTTGGATTAGTCTTTGTTTTTGATCTTTGTGAACTCAATGAGCGAAACATCTATACCTCAGCTTCATTTCAGTTCTGAGAAACCCTAATGGAGACGTTTTCCTGGAGGTCAACAGGGTGGAACGTGGATGAGTCTCTGCTTTGTTTGTTTTCCAGCACTGAGGACTGAGGCCAAGGCCCCTGCCTGGAGAGCTACATCATCAGGCCTTTGAAGTACCTTTTTTTTTTTTAACTGAAGATAGTGTCCCCCCTAAGGATTCAAGCCCTAAAGGCTTCCCTCTTATTTCCCTCTTTGTATATACATTTTATCTTCTGACCATGAGGCATCAGAGTAAAGGTCAGAAAGGACGATTTTGGAAAAGCGCACTCCTTTGAAGTTCTGTGGCTTGGAGGCAAGACGAGCCCTCATGTCGTCATTACTAGGCGGCTAAGCAGGTGTGTGGCAGCTCTGCAGTCCCAGCTGCTCAGGCGCGGGACTGGGCAACGCAGGGTAGCTGAGTGGAGGAGCACCCTGAAATTCGATCCTCAGTACTGCAAAAATAAGAATAAAGTCGAATGAAACTAAATAACCGTTGTAAGAATGTGAGCTTGTTAAACATAGTGCTTGGCCCACAATGGCCAATAAAGAAATTGTAACCATCTGGAGTGGTCCCAAAGTCTCTAAAGCAGGGAGATCTGAGATAAGCTTCCTGGCTCTGTATCCATTTTATAAGAATGCCAGCAGTGACATGCATATCGCGGGGCCTTCTGACCAGTGTGCCCCACGGCGTGACCTAGCCTACCTTCGCTGTGTCAGAATGCTTAGTTGGGTAGAACCCTCTAACACAGCGTGTTCTGTGAACTGCTAACTATCTCCATGTGGTTCGCCGAGTATGCTGAGGACACGGCACCCTTCTGAGTGCAGTGTGTCTCCCCTCCTGATGGTGGGGCTGCCTGGCAACTGTGGTTCCCATCCCTGCACAGCGTCTCCAGATAGAATAAGACTGCTTATTGCAGGGAACAATCCAAATTCAAAGTTTCAAATACAGTTTATTGAAAGCATATCATTTGTGCCACTATGAGGTTGAAGTCAAACCACCTTAAATACCTTAAGGTGAAATGCCTTAAATATGAGAGCAGCTTCTTTGGAGAGAAATTAAAGAAGACTGTTTTCTGGAGTATTTTACCTCATGTAGTCCAGAGCCTGGAGAAGAGCCAGGGTTGTCCCTGTGGTGCAGACACCTCTGTGTACCTGAGGGTGGCCCCGTGGGTGTGGTGAAGCCTCTGAGATAAGCTTATTACAACCCCTCCGCGGGGAGTCCTGAGAAGATACCTTCAGTGACCTGCATGTCCTGGGTTTCTTGGGCATCTGCTGCCCTGTGCCAGCTTAGGAGCAGAACGGGGTTGGGACATCTAGGAGAAGGAAGGGGCAAGGACCACCACCAAAGCATCTGCCCACACTGTGAGTACAGGCATTGGTTGCTGCAGCTACGGAGACATCTGCCGCCTGTAGGGGACCAGGGATGTCATTCATTGTGAGCCTTTGTTCCCACTCCTGGCAGGTCACACCACCCAGAAGACCAGCTGGCCCTTCTCTAGGGGAAAGAACAACTCATGGAGCCACAGAGGGAAATGCATGGGGAGAGATTTCATCCCACAAAAATGAAAATGGACAACTGTGTTAACAACCATGAGAAGCGTTGCAATTCATGGGTATGATTGTGTTTGCACTCTGGAGCACCAGGGAGTTCTCGCTGGTGGCTTTCCTCCCTAGTCAGGCAGGGTGGGGGTGTCATCTCAGTGACTGTGGGCTCTCCTGTGTGGGTCCATTACTTCCTGCCCCACACAGGCCCACCATGCATAGCCAGGGAGGGGACTGATGAGGGAAGAGGGCAGTGAGGATCATGTCTTCCCTGGCCCCTCTGTGTGCTACAGTCCTTCACCATAGGTGTCTTCCCATAGAGATCCCAAATCAGACTGCACTTCAACTAGCATTCTCAAAGTAAGGCAAGATTTGGAATTTCAGAAAATGTGATCAAAATAACATTGGAACCATAGAAAGTGTTATTGAAGTAACTTTCCATTTTATATGTGGTATGGTCTTAAATCATATTTTATTTCCCCTAAACTAATGTTTTGCTTATAAGTGAGCAAAGGTCAATATTTAAAAGAAAGGTCTAAGGGCCGGGAAGATAGCAGAGTGGGCTAAGCACTTGCTTAGGTAAGGGTTCCATCCCTGGCACCACAAGCCACGCTGGCCCCACCCCCAGGCATGCTGTGCTGACAATGGAGTCTGGGAGTGGTGGTGCAGGCCTGTAATCGCTGCAGAAAACAGGAGGAGCACTAGGGGTCCAAGCTGTGTAGTGAGACCCTGGACCCCCAAAAAAAACTAAATAAAAAAAGATCTAGAAAGCTGACTTTGTGCTATTATATCCTTAAATTGTACCATCACAAAAAATATTTTGCCTCCCAGCCTTTGGAACTGAAATTTAGTGTTAGACAGATCTTAGTCAATTTGAAGTAGAAGCAGAATATTACCTTTGCATTTACATCCACACACACACATGCACACACATGAACATACACATGCACACACAATGCACACACACATGCACGTGCACACACATGCACACACACATGCACACACACATGCACACACACGCACACACACGCACACACACACATGCACAGGCATACATATACACCTTCACAAGTGTATTTTTCAGTCATAAGATGATCCTTCTAAGAAAACTAGAGAGAATTTGGAAGGAACTCTTAGCTGGCTCAGTGTGCCCTTGCCCGAGGCTGGCATGGCATGTGGTACCGAGGTTCAAACCTCACGCCTGACTAGATAAGCACTTAGACCCCTGAGCTATCTGCAGCCTGTTCATTCTTTAGAAAGGAGGTTTTTTTTTGTTGTTGTTAGAACTCTAAGCATTCAGCATGCAAACTGGTGAACATCCAGTCCTGAGTTTGAAGGACTCTTATGAACACAGTGCTTCAGAAGGTACTTTATGGTCTGGGGCTATGGATTAGTGGAAGAGTATATGCTTGGCATGCTTGGAGTCCTGGGTTCAATTCCCTGAACCAAATAGAAAAGAAAGGACATATTACATGAACAACCACAGGGCCTGAGTAGGAATAATACATAATTCCTCAAAAAAATTTGGGGTAAAATAAAATACAATATTAATCACTTGAATCACAATTTGCTTTTGAGATGGCCTCATTGTATAGTTCATATTAGCCTTGAACTCACTATTTAGCCCAGGCTGGCCTCGAACTCATGGCAATTTTCCTGCTTCAGCCTCCTGAGTGTTGGGATTACAGGTACGTGAAACCACACCAGGCTCAAATCAGAATTTTTTAAAAAACAAAATTGCCAAGTATTCCTTGTCTGCAGATGAATTTTGTGTTAATTAAACAAGCAGGAGGCTATTGGCCTGAGGCTGTGTCCATTCCTCAAGTTCTTATGAGAGGAGGTACAACCTCATGATACATAAATCCAGACCTAGCTCAGGAGTATAATACTGTACAGATAGCTAGATCTTCTCCAAGCATAAGCTAATGAGCTCCAACCAGTCATGCTGAGGATTGGCCAAGGTCCACAAATCTAATCCAGATTGTCTGCACTTGATCTCAAGGTCCTCTCCAGAGTGGAGCCCTCTGTACCTCTTCAGGTTCAGAATTCTTCCTGATCTATGAATCATTCTTTGCCCAAGAAAATGCTGTTAATTTGTCTAAAGGTTGCCTTATGGGATAGGAAGAAAGATGATAAAAGTAACTGTTTCTGACCCACATATTTATAAGCAGGGATTCTTTGCAGAAAGGCATGTACTGTCAGGGGTAGGGTTCAGGGTCATTGCTGGCCTCCATGGAGGCCTTCATGTGCACCAGTCCTGCAGGGAGGGATGCTGCAGTGCTTCCCCCTGTGAGAGGAAAGCTGCTGTACTCCTAGCCCTGAGGGAGGCAGAACAGGAGGGTCACAAGTTTGACTCCTATCTGGGCAACTTAATGAGACCTTGACTCAAAATAAAAAATGGGTCCGTTGTAGCTCAGTGTTAGTGTACTTAAAAAAAAAAAAAAAGAAAAGATTAAATTGCCACATGTGGATATTTTCAGTATGTCCCCAAGTTTGTTTCCTGGATAAAAGGTTCAAAAGGTGATCTATAAAGTTTAAAATCCCACATCAGTTCAACATCACACTCTTGAATACCTGTATCCATCCAAAAACATACCAGAGGGGAGCACAGCCTGTGGCCCAAGCTGGAGGGCGGGATTTTCACTGAGTTCAGTAGAAAGACTGTTCCCCTCCCCCTGCAAATGACATGCAATGAGGGCCCAACAGCACCGCTCGTGGAGGACAGAGGGTTGGGAGAGCTGTGGAAGAGGCTGAAGGCGGCTGATGAGGTAGAAGGGCTGAGGAAGATTTGTGCTGCCACCAGTGCTGGGAGGTGTCCAGACAAGACTCTAGCTGCTGCACTCGGATGCCCCAGCCAGGTGGGAGAGGAGAGGGGTCAAGGAGGGAAAACTCAAGGAAGAGGAGCAGAGGCAGCCTCTCCATGGTCTGGTGTGGGAAGGGGACCGTAAAAGGCAAAATTCACATATTCTAGCAACTCTGACTGCAGTAGCACTATTTTAAGCTGAAATCTTTGTGCTGTGGCTCGTGTCTAGATGTCCGCCCAGAGCCTCCTACAGTAATGGGTGGAGCTTTTCAGAGGTGGCTGGATCTACAGTGTGTGGTTACTATCTATCAGCCCACTGATGGGTTTGGCACAGCTCCAGGTGTGGATAAAGGCAAGCCCCTCCCTAAGCATAGATGGCACCACCCATCGGATGCCTGGAAGGGATAAAAAGGAGAGCCAGGATGCTGCTTCACTACTCTGCAGCTTGCTGCCATGCGGCCTTTGGCCCACCATGAGCTTCTGTCCTCTGCAATGGCCCTCTGTCATGCTACTTGGCCTTGGAGCCAGTTGAGTATGAACTAAAACCTTTATAGACTGTGAGCTAAGTAACCCTTTCTCCTTTAACTTCAGGTGTTGGGTATTTTGTCTCAGCAATGAGAAAAGTAATTATGAGAGGTAATTTCCTTGCTTAGTCTTCTGCCTGGGACTTGGCCCACAAGTGTCAGTGTAACCTTTTCTTCTCGTGAGGGAGGAGACCCAAAGCCTAGCGGCCTCTAAGCCCCCAGATCCACCATAGTGAAACAGATGCTCCTGGTTGTATGACAGGAAGGTGTCCCACTCATTGTGTCACACATCGAAGACAGTAGAAGTGGAAAATGTGTTTAATATTGCCCAAACCACAAAATATTGTAGCTTAGTCTTCCTACCTTAAACCATCTGAGAACACTTTCATTAGAAAAAAAATCCACTGAACACAAGTAGTGCAGTGGTGTGTAGGACCCTGCTCTGCGCATGATATGGTGGTGTGGGCCACCATCCCCAGCTGGACCACTGTACGTCAGCCACAGGAAACTGGAAACTGCACACAGTGCTTCTTGTGGCCTGTGTAGTCTCCTTCCTAGCACTCTTGGTCCCAGGAATTGCCCACCTTGTCTGTTGAGTTGACAACAGCCATCTCATCTGCAGCGGAGCGCTTGATGACAAAGCCCTGTTCCACTCACTGCAGCCCCAGGACAGGACGGTGTTGGGCATAGCAGCCTTCAGGAAACCGCTGTTGACTGATGACTGACATCCATCCTTTTCCTGCAAAGAAGTCACTCACAGCTGTGTGGAATGTGAGAGCAAATGTGGATTTCTGACTTCCTGGGGAGAGGGTCAGGCCTGTATGGAAAGAAGGCCCCAAGCCTTGAGCTGAGTGCAGGCCAAGAGGGAGGGAGGTCCTGGGATGCTGGTTATCAAAGGCCTGCAATGCGGTTCTGCAGTTCTCATGAGCACAGAGCACAGCACTCTTTCAAGTGGCATCTGGCACGCCTCGCCTCACAGCCTGTCACTGGGTGGTTAGTGGGAATGTGTGGGCCGAGGGAATGCTGCTGGAATGGAGTGTCAGATTTCCTGACCTCCAAACACTTGGTTAGCTCTTCACAGGACTGCTGCCGTGGTGAGGAGAATCTTTCTGAGTTGTCTTCCTGGCATCAGGACCTCCAGCATGGTGTCTGGGCATTGTTCACCTGATGGTTAGTCAGCCTGAGACCTGACTTTCTGGGGTCGTTTGCTCAGGTCTCCACCTTTTAAGGGGCCTCAGGAATTCCCAGTGTCTTTGGTGAAGTAGTGAAGAATTGTCCTGAAGCCTGCATGAGAGAAGCCCCAGGGGAATCACATTAGTCTCACAAGAGGCCACGCAGGCATTCAGGGGCCTGAGCCAGCTTTCTGCTTAGTAACCACCAGTGGCTTTGGCCTGGAACCCAAGGGGCCTGTGAGGCGGGTGAGAGCGCTGGCTTTCTTCAGGCCTTGATTCTAGCTGTGTGTCATTTTTTCCCCATTCAAGCTACTTTATCACCTTTCTCATAACCACTCTCCCACAAATGCTAGTGGCTTGGCTTGCAATTGCAGATTGCCCAGTGGAGCTCATTACCAAAGAGTGGCACAGGGTCTTCTGGGTGGTGCTGGAACTGTATGACTTGCTGAACCAGACCTAAGTGAGACGTATAAGAGGTCTGTGAGCATGGTGGGTGCTGAGCTGTGGTGGGTGTAGTTCTCCAGACATCTGGATGTCTCTCGATGTCCCCATAATGGGCCCTCAGGTAATGGGGGGGGCTTGCCATGCAGGGGTGCAGGGGTTGGCAGTGACCAGGGACTCAGGTTTTGGACTGAGGTACCTCTGATAGCACAAGGGGTTATGAGGCCACACACATCAGAATGCTAGGACCCCAGGAAGGCAGCTTCCCTTTGCCTGAAGTGCCATGGCTTCCTGTAAAATAGAGCAGTGAGTGCTCATTTGTTGGGCTACAGAGTTCCCTGGAAAACTGAAAGAGGTGTGTCACTGAGGCTTGAGACCTAGAAGGTCCAAGCCCTCACCCACACCTCCCTTGAGCTGGATGAACAGGAGGAGGCCCACAGTGCTTACATGGCTGAAGAGAGAGCTGCTCAGACCCACTCAAGGGTCACCCGAGGGTTGCCTTGGGCCAGGACATTGGAAGGAGTGAAGATCAGAGACTTCAGTCCACCAGGACCCCCAATTGAATCCCATCTGGCATCCTATTTCTTCAAAAGGACCTAGGAAAAGAGCAGTGGAATCTCTGCCCACAGCGGTGCACATAGGCCTGAACCTTCCACCTTGCCTTTATCAAGGATAGCTTTTATTTAATCTTAGCTATTCAGAGGTTGAGGCAAGAGGATTAAAAATTTGAGCCCAGCCTGGGCAATTTAGCAAGATCCTGTCTCAAAAATGTAAACTACAAATAAAAAGGACTAGGGCTGTATTTTAGGCTCAGTCCCAAGCTCCCCACTACCAAAAAATTGTAGCTTTTAAGGACAAAGTCTACATTTTTAAGAAGCATAGGTAAATGTTCTATAAAATAATTTTTTAAATTTAAGGGGTATAATGTTTCAGTTATATAAGATGGAAATAGTTCTGGGAATGAATGGTGGAATGGCTGTGTAACATTAGGAAAACATTTAATAATACCAAATGGTACACTAAATAAAGGTTAAAATGATAACTTTTGTGTTATGTGTATTTTACTAAAAATGAACAAAAAACTAGTGGCTTCTTTTTTACAGAAGAGATATGTCCGGACTTTGCTACCGCAGGCTAGGAATCAGGGTTCCTCTCACCACAGGGCTTTGCTTTCTTAGAATCTGCCTGTCTCTCAGCCCTGGTGCTGTCTTTCCTGTTCCATCCAGGCCAAGAACCCAAAGGACTGGCTGGACACTGGGGCGTTTCCCTGGGTGAAGGCTTTCTCTGGGTGAAGGCTTTCCTTGGGGACCTGTCTGCCTTAGGAGTAGAGCACCTTGCTAGATGCACAAGACTCTCTCTAGCACTGCCGGTGACAATGAAAGGCCATCTCTTTTTGCTTTGACTACTGATTTTACCACTTTGGGTGACCAGTTTTTGTAGAACTTGTTGTTTGTTCTTAAGCCACCCTAGTATTTTGTATTTTATGAGCCAAATGATTAAACTTGAGCATTTGTTTGTTCTTTTGCCACAAGAAAATACATGGTTAAGCAATAGCTTTCTTAAATTATGCAATCTAAAAATACTGGAGTATTTTAATTTTAGCTTTGTATGTGTAGCAATGTAAAAAAACAATCTCAAATATAATACAAATGTAATGCTTGCATTTTTTAGTTGGTAACATGAGGTATAGAAAGCTAGTGCTCTCTTCATCCTCCAGGAGGCTGAGGCCCTTGGGGCCTGCTTGAACCCTGGCTGGCTCTCCCCTCTCTGGGGCCAGACTCCTGGGTGCTGGTTCCCACTCAGTCATGCTGCATTTCTTCAGGTCCTCTGAGCGCATGGCAAACATAGAAGATCCCTCCCTCAGATGTAATGAGTACAGCTCTCCCTGGGCATGGAAAGTAGTAGATTTCAGGATCCCCCAAAACCAAGCTCCATTGAGGCCGTGGGAAAGATCCTCACCTTTGAAGCCTCTTAGGAAATGGTGTAATATTTGTGAAGAAACTCTGCCATCCTCCTGTAGACTTTAACTCCCCTGGAGAAGAACTTACAATGTCTAAGATACTACAAATGCTACAGAAATACTTGCTATGTTGTATTGTCTAAGAAATACTGACAAGGAAAAGGTTTGTCCATGTTCAGTACAGATACAGATTTCTCTGATATTTTCTATCTGCAGTTGGTAGAATCTAGGACAGGGAATCCACAGGTAGAGAAGGCTTATTATTCTTTCTTTGTGCCAAGCAGTGTTCTAGGATTCACATATATCAGTGTCTATAATCCTTCCACCCACATGAGAAGTAGGTACTGTTTGTCATCTTGAAGTTATAGATGGGAAAAGTGAGACACAGCTCAGTAGGGCCGCATGGCTTTGCCTCCCTTGCATCTGCGCATCTGTCCTGACAGATGCCTTTGGAGAATAGATCCCTGAGAATGACACACAGGGAGAGGAACTGGTTCTCCTGTCCATCTCTTCTGGATGATATAAGGGGATTAATACTAGAGTAAGAGATGGTTGCTGTGGCAAAACAGTCAAGGCTGGGTGCTTTATAGCATGAAGAGGTTGGTTAAGCTCAGTGTTCTGGTGGGTTAAGTGCATGGTGTGAGGTCCTGGGGCCTTGTCGCAACACGGTAGAGAAATGGCTCCTTGGCATCCGCTTTCATCTGTCGGGTGTCTGCACTTCTCACTTCCTGTGGGGTCGTCTGCCTCCACTTCTGACACCTTGTCTGTACAGCCTGTATATTCTGCAGTGGAAACTTCCAGCATATGGGAGAGCAGGAAGGATGGGCGTAGGTGGGGAGGGTAGCTAACAGGAAGAAGTGACCTTTATCAGGAAGTACCTTGTAGAAGTCAAGGTGCTGGTGTGTGAAGGTGGTCAAGGGAAGCCTGGGCCTTGAGAATTGGAGCTTTGGGGTCCCAGATGGTGTCACAACAGCCCATCTCCCAGCAAGCTTCACAAAGTCCTCAGGGCTTGTGACTGCCTCCATGTGCAGATCCCCCTAGGTTTGCAGTGCATGAGGCTTTTCAGGTGCCTGTCCCCAGGGCTCTATGTGCCAGCACCCTGCAGCCACACTACTTGCAGGCCTCCTCTTCCAGCCTCGGGGGCCTCTCTCACCCTGCTCAGGGCCTTGGCCTGCACACACTCTGCCTTGTCCCAGCTCGCACTGCATGGCTAGTCTGCAGCCAGTGCTGCGGCCCCTCTCCTTCTGCGGCTGCTCCCTTTCCTGCCCCCTCCATCTCCACTCTCTCCTTTCAGGGCCCTGGCAGTGGTCCCTGGGTGCTTTGTGGGTTTCCTGAGTCCATGACTTGATACCGCAGCTATGTGATTCAAAATTATTTGTTTCGTGTGGTTGCTCTAGCCGTATCACATTGCAAGCTCCCATATAATTTGCTGGCCTTTTCTCAGTTCCCTGAAGTCTCTTTCAGTGCTTGTTTTCCAATACTTTATCTCCTTGCCATTAATAACTGTGTTTGGGATTCTTATCCTCCTTAGGGTAATAGCTTGCATGTTCCACACTGAGCCTCCTTTTATTTACTGCCCTTAATTACTGCCTCTTACTGCTTGTGTTCCAGGTCTCCTCTTTGAGTGGGAGGCTGATTCTGTTTCAGCTCATGGACAGCCGCCCATCCCAGGGTTCTCTGAGGGAAGAAGGCTGCAGAGAGAACAATCTTTCCCACGGCCCCAGAGCCTTGCATCATGAGTGCTGGTCCAGGTGGTCCAGGTTCTTCACACCAGTGTCCATCGCTAAGGCTGACAGGACACTGAGACACTCTGAGATGAAAATGGAAAGGGACTGAGGCTGACATGCAGGGAAGCAGCTCCTGGCCTCCCATGTGGATGAGGCAGCAGCTCACCATGGAGCGGGGCTAGTTCTACTGTCTGTCTGTTCTGGATAATATAAGGGGATTAATATCAGAGTAAGAGACAGTTGCTGTGGCAAAACAGTCAAGGCTGGATGCTTTACAGCATGAAGAAGTTTGTTAAACTCAGCGTTCTGGTGGGTTAGATGCACAGTGTGAGGTCCTGGGGTCTTGTCGCAACACAGCAGGGAAATGGAAAGGTGAGCAGCTATGCATAGAGGGTCCACGTGGAGACACACAAAGCCAGCAAGCTTCAGGGGCCAGGTGCGCTTTGTGTGACCACTCACTGTCATGGGGATGAGTCAGACTCTCATGAGAGCTTTTGCCTTTCTGAGGATGATGCCCCCATCATGACACTTTCCTCCCACTAGGTTCCATCCCTAAATGTCCCACCACCTCCCACGTGCGTCAGTGAACAGCAAGGGAGCCTATGCAGACCACAGCCTGGGATGCATTTACAGTTGAGGCAAAACGTGGTAGTAGTTGTTGGGACATGAAAGGGAAACAGGGAAGTTTTCCTGGGATGGAAAATTGGGTTGCTGTGTCTTTAAAAGGCATGGCAGCTGCAAGAGCTTTAAAAGGACTTACATCCAGGCCTGTGAAAGAGATCTTTAATGCATTTCAACTTGACCTTTTCTGGCTTTCACTCCAGCCCTTTGGACACTGTTCTCAATAATTTCCTGTCCTTCTGTTCCATGTTAGGTGTTTACCTCAGCATCTTTATTTTGGCTCAGGAGCAAATGAGCCTCAACAGGTTTCTGATGGGTGTTCCTGATCCCTGATCTGGGAACTGGTTTGGATTCCACACATCTCCTCTCTGCCTTTGATGATGGTTTGTATGTGGCACTGTCTTAGGACCTCATCCCCAACTGCAATCCTGGCTTCAGAGTCCTAGGACTCAGGAGCTGTGAGGAAGCCTTCCAGATGAACAACCATGGGAGCCGAGCCCCTGCTCAGTAGAAATTCCTACGTGCTGCACTCCGGATCCTGCTCCTGTGCAGCCCACAGTGGGCACAGTGGGGTGCTCGGCTGGAAGCGGAGCTCAGGCGATGAGTGTGTTGCTGGTGTGCGGTGATGATAGCATCAGGACAGCAATGCCTGGAAGTTAGTGCTGCTCCCTACCCAGGTCTCAGTTCTCGCATACCAACATATTTACATTCAGAACTTCATTATTTATAGCATCCTTTCCAATGCAGATTTGTTCTGCAGGTCTAAATTGGAGAGGCAAAAAGCCTCCTCTGTCTTCTCTCATGAATAAAGCACGGAGAATTGGTTGGATTTTTGAAGAATGGGGTGGGTGGATTGTTCAAGGTCATTTGCAGGTTCATCATCCCTCATCTAAAACTCTGGAATCCCAAGTGCTCCAAAATTGAAACACTTTGAGCTCCTAGGTGACACTTCAAGTGGAAAATCCTACATCTTACCTCACTTGCAGCCGAGACACTAAAATACTGTATAAAAATACCTTTGGGTGTATACATTGTGCATGAAACATAAATGAATCCCTAAGATATTTCATTATATGTATGCAAATATTCCAAAAATCTGAAAAAATCCAAAATCCAAAACACTTGTGGTCAGTCACAAGCATGTCAGCTAAAGGACACTTTAGCTATGCCTTCCTTAAGTACTATTCTTCTGTCCTCTTCTTTTTGAAAAAAATATGAAAGGCAGCATTGTAAGGCCTGAGGAAGACATAGCATTCTATTGTTCTTTGACCAATCTGTGTTGGTTCCCCCAGTTTCCAGATGTTTCTTTCAATTTCTTCTTCTTTGCTTCTCCAGCTTCTGCTCCCTACCTGAGCTCTTGTGGTTCTTTTTCTGCCAAGCTCAGCAAATAAAGGATGAACTAATTCACCCCTAACCTGCAGTAATCATAAGCCTACAAGTCACCAGGTGGGCTCTCTGGAGGTGCCCTGGACTTCAGTGCTAGCCCCTGCCAATGCCTTTGCGATTTTCCGCGTCAAGGGTCTTGCCAGACCACAGAAATCCATGGCCCGCTGCGGCACTGTGCTCAGGAAATCACCCAGTTTTCCCCAATTAAGTAATGGCAGGAATTCGAAGAGTGTTTTGGCTTCACTTTCACATCACAGTGATGTGAAATTCTTTCAACTGGGTGAAAGCAGAGGGTGTGGGTCTGTAGCTGTCCTCTGTCCTCCTGGGATTGGAGTCCTGGTTGTGGGCTGGGCTAATGCTCAGGGGAATGAGGAGGTGAGAGGGACTGAGGTTTCAGAGCTGATCACAGGAGGGTCTCGATGCTGCTTCAAGAAGTCTGGTGTCGGGGCTGCCTCTGCACACCCCGCTAATCTGGGCACTCGGATGAAAGCGTGGCTGTCTGCTCACTGCTTCCACCCCATGGGGCCAGGATTCCAGGATATGAGACCAATGAGCAGCTAGCTAGAGCCCAATTACAAATGAAAGTTGAGGGCCCCTGGTTAAAAAAGCTATCACAATGTTCAGGTAGTCCAGCAGGTATTCCAAACTGAGCACAGGGCCACAGACAACTGCATAAGCCATGTGCTCTGACCCCAGAAAGTCCTCAGAGTAGCTTGTGTGTCCTGTCCTGGGAAAGGCCAAGGCATGGTTGTCAACACTCAGGCCTAGAGGGAGCTGGAATTAAACTGATCCCCGCCTCACAGAGCACCATGTGCAGTGTCCTGGCTGACACCTGCAGCCCCCACTCCCGCCTGCCGCCTGCCGGGCAAGCCGGCCCTAGCCACCAGTCTCCTCTGAGGGCCTTTGTTTGAATGAGGAGTCTGAAGTGCCCAGGCTGGAATGTGCTGCAGGTAGTAATCTAACCTCCCTGAGGGGAAAGGGGCTGCTTGGAGAGACTTCACAGGAATGTGTGCCGAAACCCTCAAAGAAGTCACAACAGGGAAGAAATTGTTCCCCTCCAGCCTCGCCTCACACTAAAAGGACCAGTATCAGATTAATCACCTCCTTGACCTGTTGAAAAGAAAAGCACAATGCTGTGTTTAATAGCTTGCATCAGGCCAGAGGAATGGGCCAGAGGGCTCCCAGGCTTCCTTAAGCCAAGCAATTGCGATGAGATAAGTCCCAGGAAAGAGAAAGGGGCAGGGAAAGACTCCTGTGGCGTTGTGGCAGGGTCTATGCTATCTCAGCTGGCTGCCTTGCAGTCCAACTCCTCCACTAGGAGAGGGCTGGGGATCCCCGTAGGAAACTGCCTCAGGAACCACGCTTACTGTGGTCAGGCCCCCTTTGCAACCAAAATCTGCACACAGATCAGGTACACACAGGTTCCTTTCCCTATAGGGCATATGAATAGACCTCCCTCAGGCATCGTGGCCTCTGCTACAGGGACAGACCTCCAGCAGGGTGTCCCTGCTTAGCCACTTTCCTAGGGGGCCATATATTGCCCGACATTCATTGTCTTTTTTTCTTAGTGGTCTTCCCTAATGTGCACCTCCTATGTCCTCTCATAAGAGAAACATGAAAAGATGGACTAAATGGACATTAACGTTTTTAATACAGTTGGTTCAGAGCTCTCTGAGTTCGTCAACCTTTTGTGGCTGTGGTCCAATATCTGGAAGGAAACCCAGAGGAGGAGAGGCTTATTCTTACTCCTAGTTGCAGAGGCAGCCGTGTGTATTCAGCTGGCTCCATTATCCCTGCACCTGTGGTGAGGTGGAGCATTATGGGGAAGGGTGTGGCCAAGGAGACCTGCTCACTTCCTTGTGGCTATGAAGCAGAGAGGACAAGTAAGAGCCAGAGAGAGGGGAAGGGACTGGGGAGCCCCCCCCATGGCCCACATCTTCCGGCCGAGCCCCAGCTCCCATGGCCCTTTTGGCTATGCGCTCATCCATGGCTACGTCTACAGAATCGCAGCAGTGACTACTCCACTGAGGAGGCAGCACCCCATCCAGTCACTGCTCTAAGCCCCCCTGGCAATGGGGCAGCTCCCCTGGGGAGCAGTTACTCAGTGAATGAGTCTGGGGGATGCTCCATACTTGGTCCGCAATAGTCTAAACAAAATCATACAGTTCCAGCTAATCCCCACCTCTTTTTTTTTCTTTTTTCCTGGCACCAGGGATTCAACTCAGATCCTTGCACTTAGGCCACTGAATGATGTCCTCAGGCCAACTACTCCCCACCTCAACTCCCAACTTTTAATTAAACATTTTCCTTGAGAACTAAATATATCTATCATCTAGAAAGCTTGTTTTTCCTGCCTTCTCATCAATAAGGACAACAGTCACTTATTACCTATGTATTATATAAATGTTTTCATCCTGCCTGTAGCTGGTTTGATCAATTCTTGTTGATTATTGTGATAAATGTATTCTAAAACCTTGAATGTAGTAAAATTTGTCCATCTTCTTTACAGTTTGTGTCTCATTTGAGAAATTTCTTCTTATTCAAGTTTGAGAAAAAGATAGTCTCTTCTCTTTTTATTCTGAAAGGCTAAAGTTTTGTTTTGAAAACTTAGATCTGCAATTTATACACAATTAGTTTTTGTGTATGAAGGGAACTAGACCTTTAATTCTATGTAAACTGTTCTTATAGATACCAGATCTAAGACCAGCTATGGTGGCACACACCTAAAATTTCAGCTCTGAGGAGGCTGAGACAGGAGGATTGCTGCAAATTTGGGGCCAGCCTAGGCTACAAAGTGAGTCCAAAGATAACCTGAATTGCATAGTGAAATTCTGTCTCAAAACACAAAAAAGATGGGCAAGGGAGATAGCTCAGCAGGCTTAAGTGCCTGCCTAGCAAGCACAAGGTCATAAGTTTGATCCCCAGTACAAAAAAACAAAAAACAAGGCCTTCTAATGTCCCCTGGTCTGTCATACTCTCATGTGCCTGAGGGCCGGCTCCTGAGCTCCTCTTACGTTCCGTCTCTGTGCTCCAGATTATTTTCTCCTCGTAGCATCCCGACACCTGGCCAGTGCTCCACTGTGCTTCCTAAGAATGTCTTGGCTGTTCTTTGCTCTTCTAGAAAAAAGCTGTAGAAGCAGCACAGAGTCAGCTGAAAAATGGTTAGGATTTCAATTGTAGTTCTATTGAATTTATTGTAAGAAGCATGCTAGAAATCCCTACTGGTGAAGCCCTGCTGATCAGCTGCCTTGTGCCATTCTGTCCATAGTGTATCTCTTATCTATATTTTATCCACTTACTTATTGGCGCTTCTGTCAATAGGCTTGTGCATTGTTATACTTTCCTCTGTATATGTATGAGTGTATGTGTGTGTGTGTGTGTGTGTGTGTGTGTGTGTGTTACAATGATGGTCTTTACTGACCCTAAGATTTTCTTTTTACCTTGAAGTTTACTTGTTCTCATATTGATATTGCAACTCAAGCTTTCTCTAGATTATTTTTAACCTGGATATTTTTTCTTATTAATTTAGTTTAAATTTTTTCTTTGGTTTTAGGTACGCCTTTTTAAACATACAAAATCTGTTTTATATTTATTCTGATTGTCTTTAAGTGCTTAGTTTGGGTAATTAATTGTGGTGATTGAAGTATGAATAATACTATCTTGTGTTTTCTATTATAACCATCTCTTGTCTTCCTTTGCTCTTCTACTTTTAGATTCTTCAAGTTTTCCTTACTTCAGCTGTTTCCCTCTGGTGAGCTGGAAGTTTTGCAGTCAAGAACTTCTCTTCTAGTAGAGCACACCTCGCAGGTCACATGCGGGACCTCACAGCATCTAACGTTAGTGTCTTTCACCTTCTTCTGCATGTTAGAACAACTTCGTAGTGTTAGGACGCTATGAAGAGAAAATAATTGTGAGTGCACACTATTAGCACAGATAGAACCTAAGAGGAGCTCAGGAGCTGGCCCTCGGGCACACGAAAGTATGATGGATCAGAGGGCATTGGAAGGCCTTGTTTCTTCTCTGCATTTCACATCTTTCATGACATTACTGTTGAGAACTTTAGTTCCACTTTTTAAAGCAGCTTTCTTGCTGTAACTGTCAACAGCAATGTGTACCTAGGTAAAGTGTAAAATTTCATGTATTTTAACCTCTTCTCTGATTTGCCACAAATCAGAGT
Source organism: Ctenomys sociabilis (assembly GCA_004027165.1). NCBI lineage: Eukaryota > Metazoa > Chordata > Mammalia > Rodentia > Ctenomyidae > Ctenomys > Ctenomys sociabilis. The sequence continues at coordinate 87,532 of PVKA01004877.1, forward strand.
AAGCCTCTATTAAACAGAACTTGTTGTCGTGCCACAAGTTCGTATTGATTTTCCCCAATGTTTATTTCTTCATCATGACTTCTCCTGCCTAATTGTTCCCTCCAGGTCATGATCATCTTATACCTGGTTCCTCAGTGAAGCTCTGTGAGTGGTAATTGCTGCCTTTTTTTTGTCAAAGTGCCTGTATTGACTCTCACTTTTAAATAGGGTTTCATTTTCATGCAGCATTTTAGGCTGCCTGCTTACTACAGCACTAGGAAAGCAGCATTTGTGTCTGCTACTGGCTGTGGATGCCTGCTGCCAAGATTTCTGTCGTTGTGTCTGGGCCACTTGCCTGATTGCTTTGAGGACAATCTTTTTTTCAGGGTCAGGTTTTAGGCTTTGCTCATGGCCATTTAATATTGCTGGCCAGTGACAGAATGCATTGCCACAAACGGGACCTTCTGTGGGACTCATGGCTATAGCAACCATTTGAGTCACTAGAATAATTCCCCATCACTCTAGCGGCCTGATCACACAAGAGTCCAAGAAAGAAATTCTGCTTTGACAGGAGAGGGACTCGCATAGATACAAAGCTGAAGTCCTTCAGAGATTTGGAATTTCTTGAGAAGAGACATAAGCCTGTGCTCCACGAGTTTGTTCAAAGCTTGGGACACTTCATTGCGCCTACATGTGGATAGAGATATAGACATCCTCAAGAAAGGTACTTGGGACCCAGAGTTGGGTCTTGCTTGTCTGACTCAGAGAGGGCAGCATTGGTGTGTACACCTAGTCCTGGGTAAGGTACTCTCAAGTGTTTTCTTTTTCTTGCCTTCTTTATTCTTCCTTTCTGGAACTCCTAGTAGATGTTCAATAAGCTGCCTTATTTTTTCACACATCTTGCACATTTTTCCACTTCTTTGGATCAAATTTCCATTCTATTTTCTTTCAACTCTCTGCTTTGTGAGCATTTATTGAGTTTTAAATTTAATTACAGCAGCCTCTCTACAACAGCAGATTGAAAATATTTGAAAAAGAAAATACTTCTGCACTGAATATGTATAGATATTTTCTTGACATTATTTCCTAAAAGAAGTATAGATAAGGCTCCTAATTATATATCATTTGTATTGCATTTGGCATTGAAAGTAAACTAGTAATGACTTATAGTCTAAAAGAGAAGCTACATAGTTCAGATCCAATTCCTACTTCTGCCTCTCTGTCCTCTTTGTCCTTATGCCTTATTAGCCTATTCTCCACTAACTGCTGGTGACCTTGTTACCTGCAGTGGGCCCAGAATAGTTCTTTGCCACAGTGCTGGACTCACTTACTCCAGCCTGGAAACCCACCATATCCTAGTGAGTGAAACACCTCCTGTGACCCTACTACCGTCATCCTTCCTTCCTTCTTCCTTCCTTCCTTCCTTCCTTCCTTCCTTCCTTCCTTCCTTCCTTCCTTCCTTCCTTCCTTCCTTCCATAAATGCATAAGACTTACTATGCACCAACCACTACTCTAGGTTAAAAATAGGTCTTAGACCATTTCGCATTGCCATAGCAAAACGCTCAAGACTATAGTACTATATGGGTACTATAAAGAAAACTGCTCACTATTCTAGGAGTCCATGAAGCACAGTGCCAGCATCATGGCAGGCAGCACTGCAAGGCAGGAGCGTGTGAAGGAAAGGAATCACTTGCTGAGAGAGGAAGCACAGCAGCCAACATCGCTTTATCACAGCTTGCTGCCATGGCAACCGATCCAGTACCCTGAGACCAAGAGTCAGTCCTGAAGGAACAAACCCATTTCTCAAGACAACCATGAACCTGACCACTAGGGTGGATTCTTCATGCTTCCAAATGCCTGTTAGAAGCCCCATTTCCTCAAAATCATTCTGTTGGGGGGAATTAAGCCTGAGTGTGAATGGGGGGCAAGCAGAAATCATAACAAAATGTAAAAATGCAAAGACAAAATTCCTTGCCCATAGCACAGTAGGAAGAGAGACATACTATACACTCCAACTATGATGACACGGTTTAAAGTAGAAGCACTGCAGTGAAAGTCAGGGGGCAACAGACTATTGGAGAGTTTGGGGAAATTTTGTACAGTGATTAGCCAATGACTGAGATGCATGGCCTGAATTGCCCAGGGAGACAAGAGGTACAGCTGAAGATGTGTTGTAGATGAGCATGGCATGGGTTACCAGTGCAGTATAAGGGAAGCACTGTGGCACTGGGGAGTGGGCTGGTGAGGCACAGCCCGAGACAGACAGCGATGAGGCTGTGCTGGAGGACTGGGAGTCCCATATAGGGCCTGGGTTGCTGTGCTGAGAGTTTGGAAGACTCTTACAGCTCAGAGCCGCTTCCCCATTGATTGGGAGGTACAGGGTCACATCTAGACATCACATAGGGCCATGCCCAATGGCAGGATAGAATGTGGAACAGATTGGGGCAGTGTCCCTGGGTCTCTGACTTACCTGTCTGAGGTCAGAGACACAAACTGTAGCTGTTAAGAAAAGTACCGAGTCCTTTATGGCCACAGATCTTGCAGCATAGATGGTGATTTTGCCTCACAATCTTGCAAAGATGGTGACTTCTTGTTGCTCATGGTTCTCTCAGACTATGCACACTTGCACTGAATCACCGAGCATCCAAGTCTCCTGGTAAGAAGGCCAGGAGACTTGGAGTCAGGAGACCAAGGTTACCATGGAGATGCTGTAGGCTTGTGTATCTCCACTGGAAAAAGGAAGAGGTTGACGGTCTCAGGCTTAGAGCAAGGGTAGCACTCCTGAGCTCCCCACTTCTGGCAGTTCTTAGCTCGCTGAGGCAGTCTCCTCAATCTGAGAGCACAGGAGAGCCCTGAACCCAAAGTACTAGATCAGATACAGTCTCTAAGATTCCTTCCAGGTCTTTCCTAGAGCTGTCTGGCAAGCAGGGATCTTTTGCTTGTTGAACTTAGCCCTTGCGCTTGCCAGGCAGGCACTGTGGCACTCATATACTCCTGGCCAGTCCTCTGAACCCCTTACTCTGCATAGACATAAGACCTAGGACTTCTGTTCCTGTTACTACAACATGGAAAGTTATTTTTAGCTGTACTGGAGACAGGAAAAATAGGCTTAGGCACTCAGAAATTCCATGTTCAAATTGCAGCACTTCCACTTCTCGGCTGGAAACTTCTGAAAACCTTTTGACCCCTTTGTCTCCCGTGTCCTACCATTTACTGAGTTCAGGCCTGGGGCTTTCATCATTGGGAGTTCTTATTTCCTGATCTGTAGGATGGAATTAGTAATGCCACTTACAGGACAGAGAGATCAATTGAAATAACAGGTATAAAAGTATTTGGTAAACCATGTGTAGTGGTGCACATCTGTAAACCCAGCATGTGGGAGGCTGAGGCAAGAGGATTGTTGTGAGTTCAAGACCAGCCTGGGCCCTGGCAGCGCATGCTGCATCGGCCCCGCCCACAGGGCAGGCTGAGCTGGCCCCAAGCCCAGGCGTGGCTGCAAACAGGAGGATCACTAGGAGTCTGAGCTGTGTAGGAGACCCTCTTCCAAATACATTTAAAAAATAAAAATAAAAAGACCAGCCTGGGCTACAAAGTGAGCTCAAGGCCAGGCTGAACTGCATAATAAGATCTGGTCTCAAAAAAAAAAAAAGAAAAGAAAAACAAATCATTTTCAAATGTTACTCACTGCTATCATGGCTGAGTGTGCTACTAGATGGTGGATTTCAGTCATAGGAGGGGGCTGCAAGCATACCCTTTCGAGGCTGTCTCTCTCTGGGGCTCTTCCTACTTGCTCTGCCCGGAGCAAGGTTTGGCAGCCTTGTTCCACCTGGGCCTTCTGCCATGCCATTTCTGCCTGGAGTCACCTGAGCGCTGGTTGCCTCCTCTGAAACCATGAGCCAAATAAGCCTCTGATGGGAGTTGTTGGTATCAGGCAACAACTGTCGCCTCAGCAGGAGGGAAGGTAACTAATCCCAGTGGACATAGCATTTTTGGAAGAAATATCCAGTGTATAAAGTCTAACTGAAACATTTTCATTTGTGTGAATAAACAAGCCTTGGATAGCCATATACACGTCATGAACTTCAAAGCTGCCTGTTGGTTGGATGATTGATGCTGATTATGTTGTTGCTACTCAAAACTTCTTCGAAATGTTTCTTTTGGATCTAGTTCCACAGCCAGATTGCCTACTCTTGGTTTGAATCAAATTTTGATGAACAATGGGTAATGGCTAACAATGGCATCCAGTGAGCTATGGATTATAGATACAGATCAAGCTAGATAAGTAAAACGTGTTTGAGATATACCTGTCTGAATTGCTAGCTCCTACCTACCCTACACAGACAAGTGGTGCCATTTGTTGGAAGAAATGTGACAGTCAGCAACTGGGCTGGTTTGCTTAAGAAAAGATGTGGTGACCATCAAGGGAAATGTCCTGGGAGGTGCTGAGACCGGGATGCCAAATCCCAAAGTTGGAGAGCTACAGAGAACTCTTAGAATGCAAGCAGATTACGCTCCTGGGCTGACTTGTAAAATTAAGGGAGCTGGGTTGGCTTTTCAGGAAGGGAGAAGTTCCGCTTGCAAGACTTTGCTTTGAGTCTTGGGGAACAAGTTTCTACTGGACCCAGGAGAAGGAGGCTGGGGAACTGGAGGCAGAGGCTCTTTTCGGGTTCCGCCTGAGTCACGGGGAGACCTCAGGCGCTGTCTGGGCATCATTATCTTCACCACAGAGGCAGCCCATTTCCTGGAGTCATGAAGCAATGGGCTAATTACAAGGACTGCAGCTTCCAGGTCCTAAAACCACACACATGGGAGCTCTGCATGTCTGATGATAGATGACAGCACTACCCTTGAATGGAAGGCTCATCTCAAAAGGAGCCCTGTGGGCCACTCTTGCAAAAGAGAAGCACTGTGTTGCTTTCTCTGAAGTAAGACCTGGTCATCACCTAGACCAGAACCAACTAGAGCGCAGCCTTTCCTCTTCCTCTTCCATGGTGAGAGGTGAGTCTAAGCTATAAGACTCCAAATCAAATAATTAGAAGGGGTGGGAGTGAGAACCCAGAGGAAAGAGCAAAGAGCCCTCCACTCTAGGAGGCAGAGGCCAGGGGATGGGATGCTTGAGCCCACTGTAGGCTACCTTATGACTTAACTATCTCTTCCTGGAAAATAAAAAGTAAAGAAGGCTTAAGTTGTAGTTCAGTGCAAAGGTCTTGGGTTCAATCCCCCAATATCAAGCAAAACAAAACAAAATCCCAAAATAAAAAACCCAATTCAGATGACAGATTGCTGGACCACTTCTAGACTCTGTGACTTGGAATTTTATGAAATGCCTGGAACTCTTGAGATCCTACGAAGTTAACCTACAGAAAACACTTCCCCCTGCTGCCACATGCTGTTTTCCCTACAGGTGTCTAGCCTGAGAATTACTGATTAGTCTCTGTGCTAGGTACAGCTCTCTAGAGAAATTTTAATGTGTGTGTGTGTGCACGGGCGTGCGCGCACGCGTGTGCGTATTGATCCTTTTGATTGTTTTTAGTACCAGGATTTGAACTCAGAACCTTGCACTTGTCAGACAGGTGCCCTCCCACAACCTATCTAGGTGTCCATCCATCCATCCATCCATCCATCCATCCATCCATCCATCCATCCATCCATCATCTATTTTATCGATGTATCCACAACTGCTTATCATCTATCTGTCATCTTTATCTATCTATCTATCTATCTATCTATCTATCTATCTGTCTGTCTGTCTGTCTGTCTGTCTGTCTGTCTGTCTGTCTGTCTGTCTGTCTGTCTGTCTGTCTGTCTGTCTATCTATCATCTATCTACTTATTTAATCTATCTACCCCATTTCCCAGAAAATAAGACCTAACCAGAAAGTAATCAGCCTTGAACACTAGAAATCAGAAAGACCAGCTCTGACCAGCCTCTTTGTGCCTTCCCTGCCTTGCACAGGATCACTGACAAGGGAAAGGTGACAGTCAGTGAGGCTTCCTGAGTGTGTTGCTCTGTGAATGAGGAGTAGACAACAAAGGCAGTGGTGCTCCTGACAGGGTAAGGGGTGAGGAAAACAGGTCAGGCAAGAGGTTATCCCTCAGGTAGGGGTAACTGCTTCAGACTTAAGAGATGGAGCCACGCAGGAAGCTGAGACAAGAGGATTACAAATTGGAGCCCAACCTGAGCAACTTAGATCTTATCTCAAGAATTAAAAAAAGTTGGAGGTTTAGCTTAGCGTGAGAGCACTGGGTTCCATCATAACAGAGAGAGAGAGAAAAAGAGAGAGATATGGAAACAGAGAGAGAGATGGAAACACACACACACACACACACATACACACACACACACACAGAGAGAGAGAGAGAGAGAGAGAGAGAGAGAGAGAGAGAGAGAGAGAGAGAGAAAGAGACAGATTTAGAAACATTTGGCCAAACACATTTGGCCCCAAAGGCTGACTGAGACCTGTAGGCAGGACCTTGAATTGAGGCCCAGTGTCGGGGACAAAGGCCAGGACAGTGCTTCCCCTAGGTTCAGGAAGGGGCAGCTGGCCACATGAGTGGATGCCATCTTGCATCTTCTCACTTGTTGGTGAGTTCACCCAGGTCCTAAGCCTGCAATGGATGCTTGGCACTGTCCCCTGGATGCTGGGCCAGACCCAAGGGACACAAATGACACTGGGTGAGTTCAGATGTCCCATGCTCAGTAACTCCCAAGCTTCTGCAAGGCTAGAGATTTTAGTTTTTCTCTGGCATCCTTTGCTTAGCCTCTTATTTAACCAGCTACTACTAACTCATTTTAATTCTTTATCTACTACTCATGGATCCTCAGGAAACATACATTTAATTATTTTTATAAAAGTAAAAAAAAATGTATGCTAAATATTTGTAAACACATTACATAAGTATGTGTAACATAAAAAAACAAAATTAATTTTTAAAACACTTAGGGCAGCACCTCTTACAACCATGAGAAAAAAATGGCATTTTGCAAGTGTCGTGTTGGGTAGCAGATTTTCTGTCCTTCCTGTGGGAGCACATGGGACAGCTTTTGCTTTTGTCAGTAAGTTGCCTGGGCTACTCTAACAGGAGTCTCAGGTCCCAAGATTTCTGCTAAGTTTTGCTATTTTTATGGACACTTTTCTTAGTAGCCATTCTAGAATGTAGATGTTCCTCAATTAATTGCATCCCAAGGATTTCAATAAAATCAAAACATTTCATTATTTCACCTTATTGTATAAACTGGCACAATACATGGAATTAACACCCCCCATTTAAAATGGCATAAAAAATTTGCCACTGGTTAATGGTTGGTTCTTCCTAACATTGAACATAACGCACATTTTTCATTTAAAGGGTCAACTCCAGATTTTATGTCATAAAAATGAATAATTTTAAGCCTTTTGGTCTCTTTGTCAACAGAATTGCTGAGGTAAACTCTTGATATTAATATGGCATGTATACTTTATTGGGGGTATATATGAAACTAATGTACTAATAGCAGAAAATCCAAATACTGATGACTGAACAGTTCATTTCCTTTTAAAATTTTTTTTTAATATATTTGGTACAGGATCTCGCTACACAGCTCACACTGCAGGGTCTCGCTGCGCAGCTCACACTGCAGGGTCTCGCTGCGCAGCTCACACTGCAGGGTCTCGCTGCGCAGCTCACACTGCAGGGTCTCGCTGCGCAGCTCACACTGCAGGGTCTCGCTGCGCAGCTCACACTGCAGGGTCTCGCTGCGCAGCTCACACTGCAGGGTCTCGCTGCGCAGCTCACAC
>PVKA01004878.1:0-63385 GCA_004027165.1 Ctenomys sociabilis
CCTAAATGGGGAAAAACTGAAATCTTTTAGTCTTCAATCAGGTACAAGACAAGGATGTCATCTGTCACCCCTCCTATTCAATATAGTCTTGGAATCCTTAGCAACAGCCATTAGAAAAGAGGGAGAAATAAAGGGAATGAGAATAGATAAAGAAGTTAAATATCACTATTTGCAGATGACATGATACTTTACTTGGAAGACCCCAAAAATTCCACCAAAAAACTACTAGAACTGATAGGGAAATTGAGTAGCATAGCAGGATACAAACTCAATACTCAAAAGTCAATAGCATTCCTCTACACAGATAACAAGCACACTGAAAGGGAAACAATAGAAATAATACCTTTTACAATAGCACCACGGAAGATGAAATACCTTGGAATTCACTTAACCAAGGAAGTCAAAGACCTTTTCATGGAAAATTACAACACCCTAAGAAAAGAGATTATAGAGGATTTCAGAAAATGGAAAGATATTCCATGCTCCTGGATAGGAAGGATCAACACAGTGAAGATGGCCATACTCCCAAAATTTGTGTACAGATTTAATGCAATCCCTACTAAACTGCCACCAACATACCTCCCAGATATAGAGAAATCAATCCTGAAATTTATTTGGAACCACAAATGACCTAGAATAGCAAAGGCAATCTTGGCCAATCAAGACAAGGCAGGAGGCATCACAATTCCTGATTTGAAATTATACTACAAAGCCACTCTGATAAAATCAACATGGTATTGGCAACAAAATAGACCTGAGGATCAGTGGAATAGATTAGAAGTCGCAGAGGCATCTACACTCACGCTCAGCCATCTGATCTTCAACAAAGGGGCTAAAAAAGCTCACTGGAAGAAAGGTAACCTCTTTAACAAATGGTGCTGGAAAACATGGTTTTCTACATCTCTTTCAACCATGCACTAAGTTAAAGTCAAAATGGATTAAAGATCTAAACATTAAAACAGAAACAATCTCCTGGAAGAGAAAGTAGGAGGAACTCTTGAAGACATAGGGGTAGGTAAAGAGCTCATCAACAAACATATATTTGCATGGGAAGCACTTGAAAGAATCAACAACTGGGATCAACTCTTCTTAAGGAGCTTCCGCATGTCAAAAGAAATTGTCAATAGAGTGAAAAGACAACCCACAAATTTTGAAAAAATCCTAACTAATAAGCAATCAGACAGAGGACTACTGTCAAGAATATATAAAGAACTAAGATATAACAGGGCCCTGAAATTTAAAGACCCAATTCAGAAATGGGCATTTGAGATGAATACACACTTCTCAGAGGACTAACTTAAAGAAGCAAATAAATATATGAAAAAAGGCTCCACATTGCTAGCCATTCGTGTAATGCGAATAAAAGCAACACTGAGATACCATCTCACTCCAGAAAGAATGGCTGTCATAAGGAAATTAACCAACAACAAATGTTGGAGAGGTTGTGGAGAAAAGGGAACACTTCTCCACTGCTGGTGGGAATGTAGACTGGTACAACCATTGTGGAGGTCAGTGTGGAGACTCCTCAGAAGAGTAGGACTAGAAATCCCATTCAAGCCTGCTATCCCCCTACTGAGAATTTTCCCAAAGGATCTGAAAACATTGTATCATAGTGATATATGTGTACCTATGTTTATAGCAATGCAATGTGTGATAGCAAAATCTTGGAAACAACCAAGATGTCCATCACATGAGGAATGGTTGAAAAAGATGTGGTATTTCTATATAATGGAGTATTACTCAGCTATTAAGAACGATATGTTTGAAGCATTTATACTGACGTGGATGCCACTTGAACATATACTCATAAGTGAAATAAACTAGACATACGTAAGTAAATATCGTATAGTCTCCCTAGTATAACAAGCGAAAAGGAAAAATACAAAAGGAAACGTACAACAACTTAAATCAATTGAGTGAGATAAGGCAAAGTGAATGGCATATGCTGCAGGATACTAATCAGCTTTTCTTCTGGATAGTTAACAACCTAAGTTCACAAATCAGAGTTGGAGAAAGAGAAGAGCCACAAGGCCAGCCAACATTTTGGCCCTAGCCTTTCAAGGTTAGCGAAGACTCAGGACATAGGAGAACCTGTACTGCAACATCATGAAACTCAGTTGATCTCCAAATTTTCTGAATAAGGAGATTATGGAGCCACAGAGGAAAGAGATTGAAGTTCTAAAGTGTGCATGGGAGAGTCACATGGAGAGAGAACTTTCTCTCAAGCTCTCACAGAGAGCAAACTGGTCAAGTGTTGGCTGTGACTCATCCACATGGATGACACAGACAAAGGGTCTACAGAATAAGGTACAGGACTACAAGATAAACCCTGAGGGGCCTTCACAGACCACATAAGAAATATAAAATACATGTGTTGGTATATAAGTGTTGCTCTACCTAGGTCTTAAACATCCAGCAGAAAAGTATAAAAATGAAGTATGCATCGCGGGGCCATAATATTAAGCTGAGGTGTAAATGGCTATGTTCGACAACTTCTTTGAATAACTCACTATTGTTGTAGAATGCTGGACTGTGTTGGATTGTGTTGTCGAGTTCAAGCACCTAAGTTAGTTGAATGACAATGGAGTGCTCACCTTTGACAGGTGTAGACAAAGGAAGTGGTGTAGAAAGAAAAAATCATGATGTGTGTGTATAGACAGTACAGTTGGGATAGATAATGCTGTGCTTCTATATAATCCTATGAGAGGCAAGATCTGCACTAATGGTGGTTGGACAGGATGTTATGTCAGCTTCTAGTACTATGGTCATCCACTAGGAAAATAATTGTTGAATTTTTGATATAATTCAGGTATAAAAATAAGATAAGTAAACAGCTACACTCTTAATTTACTGATAAGAGACATCTGCTATAGTAATGTCTGTAAGTATAATATCATGTATGCTCCTTGTATGATACCAAAACATTATGAAAACAGTTTGCAATGTATGAATTTATCGAGTCTGTCCTTTTAAGGTGTCTTAAAACTGTCTGATTGATATTTGTACTTCAATAAAATAAAAAATAAATTAAAAAAGTAGAATGTGGTATATTTTAGAAAATGACCCATGTGCAGCTAAAAAAGATGTGTATTCAGTTGTGGTTGGGTGGAACACACTGTATATGTCCACCAGGTCCATTTGTTCCAAGCTCCGGTTCAGTTGGGCTACTTCTTTGCTGATTTTTTGTCTGGTTGACCTATCTTTTTGGGATATGTTGGTGTTAAGTTCTCCTGTTAAGACTATGGTCTTGGATATTGGATTTTTCATGCCCATTAAGATTTGTCTTGCATAGATGGATGCTCCTGTGTTTGGTGTACATATATATATATATATATATATATATATATATATATATATATGTTCCTTCTTCCTCTTGAGCTTTTCCCTTATCCTTATCCTGTATATAGTGGCCGTGTTTATTTCATTTGATCCTTCTTGGTTTGAAGTTGAGACTGTCTGAGAACAGGGTTGCTGCTCCTGCTTTTTTCTGAGGTGCTGGGGCATGCAGTATTGTTTTCTATCCTTTGACTTTGAGCCTATGAATGTCCTTTTGAGTTAAGTGTGTTTCTTGTATACAACATATTGTTGGATTTTGTTTCCTACTCCACTGTGCCAGTCTATTTCTCTTAATTGGAGAATTGAGTCCATTTCAATTGATGCTTATAATTGAGATGCATTGGCTTATTATTGACATATTATTTACCTGCTGTTGTTCACTCGTTTTTCTCGTCTTATTGTTTGACCTATTTGGTGGGTTCCCTCCATTTTCATTCATGGAGTTCTGATCATTTTGGTCCCTCTCTAGAATATCTTTTAGTAGTCTGTTTAGGGTTGGCTTTGTCATCATGAAATTCTTTAGTTGTTGTCTGTCAAGGAAATATTTCACTTTTCCATTACAGTTGAAAGAGAGTCTTGCAGGGTGTAGAGGTCTGGGCTGGAATTTGTTGTTGTAGAGGGCTTGAAGTACTCTGCTCCATGCTCTCCTTGACTTCATGGTTTGTGAGAAGTCAGCAATTATTCTGATAGGTTTTCCTTTAAATGTGATCTGTTTCTTTTCTCTAGCAGCTTTTAGTATATTGTTCTTGTGCTGCATTTCTGGGATCTTGACTATTATATATCTGGGTATGTTTTTAACTGGGTTGAAGGTCTTTGCAGTTCTGTATGCTTTGGTTACTTGAATGTCAGATTGCTTCCCCATATTTGGGAAATTTTCTGCTTTTTCTTCTGCCAATGTTCTTTTTGTATCATTTGTTTTGACTCCTTCTTTCTCACTGATGTTTATTAAACTCATGGTTTTCATCTTTGCATCATCTTGCAGGTGATGAATTATTTTTTTCTGCATCCTAATTGTTTTTAAGAGATTTTGTTTACATTTTCACTAGCTGTAACAGCATCTTCAAGATCTGAAACCATCTTCTCTTTCACTGAAATGGTTTTGCAAGCTTGTGATTGAGATTTTAAGTTCCTCTATATCTCTTTTACTCTGCTTCATGTGTTCTATTTCTTCCTATATCACTCATTCAAGGATTTCATCCTTTTTCTAATCTCTTTTTTTATCCCTGTCTTCTTGAGAAGCAGTTATTAATTCTTGCATTATATTTATCCTTTTTTTTTTTTTACTTCGGAGATTATTTCTGATTAGATTTCCTCTATATGTTTCACCATTTCATTATTTACTTTAGATGCTATTAATTCAGAAATTTCTTTTTTATTTCAGAGGTTTTTTCCCCCCTGGAATCAGGGATTAAACTTAGGCCCTTGTGCTTGCCAGGGGGTGTGCTTATTCCACTGAGCCATCTCCCCGGCCTCAGAGGTTATTTCTGATCTGAGTTCTTCTATACATTTCTGTAGTTGATTTTTTACTTCAGATGCTATTAATTCAGACATTTCAGCTGTATGATTCCAAATTTCTTCTGTGCTAGTGTCTTCTGCATTTGTTCTGAGTGGGCTCAGGGCCTGATTGCATTTTGGTCCTTCTCTTTGTCATTTTGTTTAGCACTGTTCTCTGATCTTTGGTGTAGAGCTTTGGTGCAGTTATAACCTTAGCACCTACTGAAGTCTTACCCAAGAGAGATTATATGATTAAGGCAGTTATAGTTTGCATTAACAGAACTACAGTAAGGGACACTTATAGTGGGTAATGATATTAGCAGTTGGCAAGCTTTGTAAGTAATGGCTTTGTGTGTTAGACAGTAAGAGCAATTATTATGTCTATATAGCTAGGCAGATATTAAATTGGGAATTCTTATTTAGTTCCACTAGGATTACAGTGGGGTCATTCTTGGAATGCCTGTCATTCTGGTCTTCTAATACATACTGTTTTTCATGGCATACCAATTATGAACAGACTGTATCTCAACTAAGTGTTTTGTTTTTGTTTTTTAAAAAAGGGTAATAAATGAAAAAAAGAGACCGGAAAAAAAATTGTCACAGGACTATCCTGCTAAATGCAGTACATATTTAGATTTCTAAATTACTGTTTCAAAATATGTAACTTTATTCATATCTTTTAATTTTTTAAAATTCTTTTTCCATATTCAGTAGAGACTTAAAGTTTAACATATCAATACTTGATAGAAAATACATGTTCCATTTTATGTCTAAGATGTTTGATGTTCAGACAGATAGTGAGGTTAAACCCACCTGCATATTTTGTAGGGCAATAATAAGCTTCTCTTCTCTACGGTTAACAACCTAAATTTGCAGACCAAAAATTAGAGAAAAAGATGGGCTGCAAGGTTTGTCAACACTTTGGCCCTACCCTTTCAAGGTCAGTGAGGACTCACAACATAGGACAACCTGTACTATAACATCATGAAACTCATTTGTGTCCAAAATTTTTAGATCAAGGAGACTGTGGGGTCACAGAGGAATGTGATTGATGATGTCTAGTGTATCTAAAGAGAGCCAGATGGAGAGAAAACATTCTCTCAGGCTTTCAGAGAACAAATTGGTCAAGCAATGGCCAAGACTCATCCACAAGGCTGACATTGACAAAGAATCTACAAAATGCATTACAGGGTTTTGGGATAAGTCTAGAGGGGACTTGACTGACCTTTTCAGATACAAAAGTTACATTTCTTGTTATACAGGTCTTGGTTTATCTTGATCTTAACCATCCAACAGAAAAGTATAGAAAAGAAGTATGACAAGTGAAGTCATGTTAATATGCTGAGCTGTGGAAGGCTCAAGTTATTGGATTCAGACATTGCCTGTCCTGTGAACAACCCACTACTATTGTAGACTACTGGACTGTATTGAAATATTTTGCTGAATTCATGCACCTACAATATTTGGATGGCAATAGAATACCCATCTCTGACAAATCTAAAGAAAAAAAGGTGACATAAATGAAGGACTATTTTGTATCCACATATACAAAATAGTTAGGATAAATACTTTCTCTTAATTCAATAAGAAGAAATATTTGTACTAATAGTGTTAATAGTGTTTGGACAGGATATCATGTCTGCATCCTGTGCTATGAATGACTACTACAAAGACAATATGCAATGTACTAATTGTTGTAACTCTCCTACCAACCTGTTTTGAAGCTGTCTCATTGTAATTTTTCTCTCAATAAAATTAATAAAAAATAAGATGGCTAAACACTGGTAAAAGGCACAATCTTCATGTTCCACAAATATTCAGAATCCGGTGGCATTTCATTCATATCTTCTTCAGAGGTGAGAACAGCAATGGTAGAAAACTGAAGTCAGAGATCGCTATACCTATTCAATAGCTTTACATGCTCAAAGATTTGCATCTGAATTTATTTTTTCCATAATTTTATTGAAGAACAAACAGCAATGAGACAGTTTCAAATCGAATTAGTAGGACAGATTCAATAATTAATAAATTGCATATTGTTTTCTTAGTGGTTATTTGTTGTACAATGTGAAGACATGATATTCTATTTACAAACACTATTTGAGCAGATCCCACTATTCACTGAATTAAGAGAATATAGCTGTATACCTATCTTTTTTCCAAAGCTGATTTATAGGACAGTTTCAATAATTAATAATTTTTACAGTTATCTTCCTAGTGGTTATCCATAGTATAAGAAGCAGATAGGATATCCTTGTCCAAACACTATTAGTGCAAATTTTTGTTCTCATAAAATTGCTTGAAAGTAGCTGCATATTTATCCTAACTGTTCTGTTTATACAAATACAGAATGGCCCTTCTTTTATATGCCCTTTTTTGTTTAGTCCTGTCAGAGATGGGTATTCTATTGACATTCAATTATTATAGGTGCTTGAATTCAGGAAAACACTCCAATACAGTCCAGCAGTCCACAATAGTAGTGGGTTATCCACAGAAGTTATTGACTAGAGCCTTTTACAGCACAGCATATCAATATGGCTTTACTTTATATACCTCATTTTTGTACTTTTCTGCTGGATGGTTAAGACTCAGATAAAGCAAGACCTATATAACAAGAAATGTAACTTTTGTATCTGATAAGTTCAGTCAAGTCCCATCAGGATTTATCCTGTAACCCTTTACCGCTCTTTGTAGATCCCTTGTCAATGTCAGCTGTGTTCTCTGTGAAAGCCTATGAGAAAATTTTCTCTCCATGTGACCCTCCTTAGGCACACAGTACATCATTGATTGCATTCTTCTGTGTCTCCATAATCTCCTTGATCAGAAAATTTGGGCACAACTGAGTTACATGATATTACAGTACAGGTTCTCCTATGTCCTCAGTCTTCACTGATCTTGCAAGGCTAGGGCCAAAGTGTTGGCTGACCTTGCAGCCCCTTCCATTTCTCCAATTATTGATTTTAAAACTTGGGTTGTTAACCATCTAGAAGAGAAGCTTACAACATATGCAGTTCAGTTTACCCTAACTATTTGTCTAAATATCAAACAGCTTAGACATAATGTGGAAAAGATATCTTCCATCAAGTATTGATGTATTGAACTTTAAGTCCTTACAGTATATGAGGAAAAAAATTAAAAAATAGTAATGCATACATATTATTACACGGAAATTTAGAAATCTAAGGACTGTTCTGCTATGAGGCTGTATATGCATCTGAATTTAAATAGAATTTTCCTGAGAACGTTTAATTTACTGTTTGAAAAAGGTACTCCTGGCATGAGGGCTATGTGCTGCAGCTTTAGACATGGTGTGTGACAATGACTGATGTTTGTATTTTTGCCCTTGGCAGCATGACTCTGAGAGACCGAGATGTGGTCACTGAGGGAAGCACAGCCTACAGCATGGGTATGAAGCAAAGACAGTGTGCTGAGCCACCTTGATTACTAACCAAGCAGTGGGAGCTGAGAGTCCTGGAATTATTCTAAGTAGCGATTATCAGGGTTGAGTTCTTGGAGAACAGAAAAGGCTATGTTCATGATAACTTAGGAATCCTGTGAGCTGCGTGTCTTGTGGTACCTTTCACAGTGCACCAACCGTGTCAAAGTTGTCTGTCATTTGACCATGCTGAGCTTTCCTTCTTGAAAATAAGCTTCTTTGACTTCTCATCTATAGAAATTGTGTTCATCTCTCAAACCCAAACAGAACTCTCCCTTGTGTACCAAGCCTGCCCTGCACTGAGCACTGCCTTCTATACTAGTGATGAGGGAAAAGCCTACTAGGGGCTCTTGTTGCCTTACCCTTTGTTCCTAACTGTGTCTGGACTTAAACCACATGCAGGTTTACATAGGTAATCTCTACTGCACGTGTGACAGTCATAGTTTGTTAGGAATGAGGGCCATAGTAGGAGACAGGCCATTCTCCACGGCTTCTGTGACCAGCTAAGCCCAGCCTCCTATCATGCCAGAGACCAGATTCTACTAGAAGTGCCAACTCTACTGTGTGTGAACTGTGCCTGAGAAAAATGTGGGTTATGACCCCTCATGAGAGTCCAATGGAATAACAATAAGAAGTTCAAAGCTTAAAAATAATAGAAAAATAAAGTACATGATAAATATAATGCATTCAGGTCATCTCAAAGCTATACTCTGCTCTGCATCTATGGAAAAATTAAACAGTCCTTGGTGCCCAGAAGTTTGGGGCCTCTGCTCTAATGGGACCCAACCTCCTTCCCTCAACATACACCACTGTTGTTAATTCATTCAGACCTGAGGTCCCTGGTTCTGAGTCAAGTTGAAGTCTCAGCAGGATCACATTCAGGGTGACTTCCATTCCAAGCAGTGGTGGGCCATGCATTATGTTCAGGAATCAGACATTGTTCCTGGAATGCTGTTTTGATGGTGATGGGCCTCAAGGAGTCCAGAAAACAAGTTTGATTTTAAAGAGTTGGCAGAGAATGGAGACTCAGGCAGCCCAGGGAGTCTCTGATCTCCAAGTGACAAGGCTTTTGTGCTCCCTTCCTAGCAGCCCAGGTGACATGACCCTCTGACTTCTTGTGTCCACTTGTGTGCAAAGTGGACACATTCTAAGACAAAAGAAAAAACAAAGCAAAATGAGTTGCATTTTTAAAAAATGTTTCTAGCCATCTTTTTGCAGTAAGAGCAATATACCAAACTACAGTTGCCCTATCACAGCTGTCCTCCTGGATGGACTTCACTCATTTTTGTTTCTCTTCATGGTCTAATTTTAATCCAAACAATGGAATCTCTTGAAGTGTCACTGTTCTCCTTCCCCTCCAGTTTTCTCTACTCTCTCAGGTTCTGCAGCTTGGTTGAAAGCACAGTGAACACCAGTACACAGGGGACAAGGAGAATGCTAGAGTCCTTCCTCGGTTCAAGTTGAGAGGGGACTCCTGCCATGCATACCACACGAAACAGGTAAAACTCCACAAATTAGCACATATACAAGTGCCTACAGTTAGAAGTCATGGACACACACATATGACCGAGGTATTTGTCTGCAGCCCAGCCCAGTATTAGTGGCTAGTACAGACAGGCACAATTGGACCCTCTGTCTCAACACAAATATTCCTGTCCAACTCCATTGATTTTTCACAATGTCTGAGGTGGATGCTAAGAAGGAAATCAAATATTGGTTTTCATCTCTGATTCATGAACTTAAATTGTTGAGAGTTTTCCATCTTCCATCTCATTTCCTAATGTTCAAATCACTTTGTTCCTCTAAGAAACCCACCCCAAACATGGGTGAAAGATGTTGACCAACCTAGTCAGAGGCAATGACAAAAGTAGATGCCATCCAAAGTATATGTGTGGAGGGCGACCTGATTTTGAGATCCTGACCTAAGCCTAGATTGCTTTGTGTTGCTTAGGCCCACACGCAGATTCAGGGCTGTGAGTAGGCTGAGGGCAAGGTCCCCTCTCCTCCACAGAACCCACTTCCAGCCAAGCAGCCCTGTTGGACGATGCCTGCTTCACTCTACTGGGGTAATGCTCACTGAGGCCAAGGCTTTAGACTCCTAGAACTCAGCCACCCTGAACACAAGCAGACTCTGTGTTGATCCTTCTGGGCCCAGATTTCAAACCTCCTTGACAGATAGACTTGCAATTCTGCCTGAAAGTTTTAATTACCTGATTCTTGAACTAGCCGTATGCCTTTGTGAGAGGCAGTAACATCTATTGGATAAACAGTCCCTTTGTTGGAAGCACAAGGACTATAAATAGGTGCCAGGGGCTGGCAGCATGTCCTATGTGCTCGCTTGTGGAGTACTGAGCAGGAGCTGTGTGGGCTGGAGCTAGTGAGCAGCAGGATCTCAGCAACGGAGGGAGGCACTTGCCCATGCCATCTTTGGGAGCTACAGGCTGGCAGGGGAAATTCAGGCTACTTCTGGGGCGGGGTGGGGGGATTAGTGGCTTGCAAATATTAGGACATAGAAAGGAAAAATCAATCCATTTCCTTTCTTTAAAAAACTTTTCATTTTGAGATACTTTTAGATTTGCAGAGGAGTGGTAAAAAATAATAGTGTTTCCATAGCTCCAAAATTCAACGTCTCCTAATGTCAACACCTATGGAAAGTACAGCACAAACCAAGATCCTGACTGAGACATTAATAACAGTGCAGCTACCCAAACTGAGCACACTCGTGAGGTTCTCCCAGATTTTCCACCCTTGCCTTTTCTCTGTTCCAGATCAGACCCAGAATCACTTTGCAATTAATAGTCACATAAGTGTGGTTTCATCCAATGCATGGAAATGCCTTTTGTGACCTTGACTCTGGAGAGTAGAGGTGGGTGATTTTTGTAGGACGTACCCCAGCGTGGGCTTCCTGGCTGTTTTCCTGGCCCTGTGGGCCTTGGATGCAGCAGTGATGGCCCTTCTCAGGAATTAGTCCATGAAGAGGGATACATGTGGCCTGTATATTTTATGATGATAATGCTCATTTGATCCTTAGGCTACGGTGGTGCCTGATGGGATTTCCTACTGAAAAGTCCTGAAGTGGATTTTTGAGATTTTGACAGCCCATTTCTTAGGATTTTGCCCATCTGCTCTAGCATTCATCAGTGGATCTTTTTATTTTTATATTTTGGCATGGGGGTGGGCTACCAGGAATCGAATTCAAAACCTTGAGCTTGCCAGGCAGGCTCTGCACCACTGAGCTGTATCTCTGACCCCCTCCTCCTATCAGTGGATCTTGAAGGAAGAAATTTCTATTCCTCTTCTTTCTTTCTTTCTTTCTTTCTTTCTTTCTTTCTTTCTTTCTTTCTTTCTTTCTTTCTTTCTTTCTTTCTTTCTTTCTCTTTCTTTCTTTCTTTCTTTCTTTCTTTCTTTCTTTCTTTCTTTCTTTCTTTCTCTTTGTGTATTTTAGGGAAGGGCCTACAGGGTGTTCAGTATCTCATTACTACATCTGCCTGTTTACAGCCTCCCAAGAGCTGGGTCTACAGGCACATACCATGCCCAGTCTCAATTGTTGTCTCAGCGTGCCCCACTGGCGGGGCTGGAACAGCAGGCCCGGAGATGAATCCCCTGGCCCCTGTGTCTGTTTGCAGGTGCTTTAATCCGCTGAGTTCCCTTCTGGGTTCTTCTCTATTTCCCTCATTTTTTTCTACATTTTTATTTGAAATTACTCTAAGATGAAGTGTTATTCCACCTATCTATCTGTCTGTCTGTCTGTCTGTCTTTCTGTCTGTCTGTCTGTCTGTCTGTCTGTCTGTCTGTCTGTCTGTCTGTCTGTCTGTCTGTCTGTCTATCTATCTATCTATCTATCTATCTATCTATCTATCTATCTATCTATCTATCTATCTCTCTATGCAGTTATTTATTTACAACAGTACAGACCCAGTTGTTCATTTTGTTCTTTGGGCACTGATGCAACCGCACTGTGCTCTAATTCACTTTCAGACTCACGCCATGGTGCTCTGGCCCATGAGCTCCCTCGGTGGGTCCCATATGGTCAGAGGTGCCGTGCTCTTTCCTTGCAGTGCTTCTTTACTTCCAGCACCGCAAATCCTCCATATGCATCTTGCATATTCTTTACCCCAGCCTTGGACTCAACTTCTGCTTCATAACTCCTGGCTCCTCTTACTGCAAAATAGAATTTAGAAACCAACTTTGGGGGACTAGGTGCGATAATGGCTGCTAGAGTAGCCCTGCAGTAAGCCCACCGCAGACTCAAGTAGGAAATGCACCCATTCTACCCACCAGCACTGGCACTGATCTGTTTGTATGTTTTATGAATTCAGCTCATGAGGATAATTCCAATTCTGTGCCAGCACCCATGGCTCATTCTAGCCTTTTTTATCTTCTTATTTGTAATTTATTTTTCTGACTGTGAAAACTTAACTCTCATTGTCTATAATCCATTTATTACTTATTTTACCATAGTACACCCATACAGAGTGGCTCAAAATTGCCAACCTATATTCCAGGAAAAAAAACCCAGCACATTTACAAAGTAAGTCACAATATGGTGAATAACTTTTACTGACTTCAGTTTTTTGTTATCTAGTCACCATAGTCTCCAAAGGTGTGTAGGACCACTCTCTTGTTCCCCTATACTCCAGCCCTGTTAGGAACTTACATGACACATTTCAGCACAGTTAAGTTCATCTCTCATGAGTTGAATTTTTTTTGTGTGTAGGGTTTCTATCTACGTAGCATGCTACTGGATTTTAAAAATTCAACTTACATACAGCAAACTCACTCCTTGTGATGGTCAGTCACATGGATTTTAGTCAGTGATAATTTTTTTCACTGCTATAGTTCCCCAGAGAATAACTTCATTCCCTGTTCCCCAAGATCCCTCCTGTCTGTACTCAGCTCTTACAAACATCATCCAACTCCTACCAACCCCAGATCACTGTGCCACTTTTGTAGCTTGGCCATTTGTAGAAGGTCATGTAGGGAGAAGCATAAAATGGGTAAACTTTGGACCTGGACTTTCTTTGTATAACACAATGCATTTAGGCTTCATCTATGTTGTATAAATCAATATTGTCTCTACTTATTCCAGAGGCATATTCTATGGTATGCACTATGCATTCTTGTTTGAAAGGCACATGAGTCAGTTCTGGTTTTTAGCAATTACAAATAAAATTCTGTGAAAATTCACTTGTATGTTTTTATATGAACATAATTTTCCTCTTCTTGGGTAGTTAAAAGTGGGATTGTTGAGTTATGCAGTAGGGATGTATTAGTCAATCCAAGAAACTGCTTGATTACTTACCAAAACAGGTTACTATTTTACCTTTTTGTCTGAAAACCAGCAGTGTCTGAAAGCTCCAATCACACTACATGCAGTATGTCCTCTATGTTAGGATTTAATGGATCTAGTAAGCAGGTGGTGGGACTGAGTGCATTGTTACTTAGATTTCCCTAAGAAATGATGGTGGCGATCATTTCTCTACGTGCACCCGCTGCCTTTGATTATGTGCCTCTTTAGAGCATCTCCCCATGCAAAATATTAGGTTGTTCATTTTCTTGTTTTTGATTTTTGAGAGTTCCTTGTGTGTTTGAGATACGGATCCTGTTAGAAATACTATTTGCAAATATTTTTCCCAATTTATGTTATCTTTTTAATGTACTTTTTTAGAGAAAAGTTTTTAATTTTGAGAAATTACAATCTATTATTTTTTATGGGTTATGCTTTGGTATGGTATTTAAAAGTTCGTTGCCTAATTTAAGGTCATTAAGATTTGCTCCTGTGTTTTCTTCTAGAAATTATATAGTTTTACAATGCAAATGAATTTATGATGCACTGTCAGTTGGTATTTTTTGTAAAAATGACCAATTGTTGTTTAATATTTTTTTTCTTATGGAAGCCTGGAACTTCTAAAGCTCTTTGTGAAGAAGATCATCCTTGATTTACTTTAGCATCTTTGTCTAAAATTAAGTGGCTGTTGTGTAGATCTGTTCCTAGGCTCTCAGATTTGTTTTTCTGATCCATGCATCTGGCTTTTTGTCAATATTATACTATTTTAGTTATTGTATACTCACAAGAAGTCTTGAAGTCAGATAGTACAACTCCTCCAACTTTGCTTTGTTTTCTTTTTCTTTCTTTTTTGATCTATTCTAGTTCTTTTCTTTGTTTATTCATTATCAGATTATCAGTAGCTACCAGACAAGTCTTCTTGGACCGTGACTGGGATTGTGTTCAATGTCTAAGTTACATTAAGTGGAATTGATATTTAACAATAGTAAGTTTTCTAATTCTGAAATGGGGTATACTTCCCCACTTAATTAAATGGTTTATGATTACTTTTTCATCTCAATTTTATAGCTACAAACATACAGATTCTGTACATATTTTAGATATATCTAAGTGTTTTTTAATTCAGATGCTACTGTAAGTTGTCTCTTAATTTTAAATTTTAGTCTTTGAAATAAACCCCACTTAGTCATACATGCTGTATCCTATTTTTAATATTCTTTGGTAAAAATGAATTGGGAGAGTAGATTTGTTATGGGTGGTAATAATCATCATATTCTGGTACAAAACAAAGACAAGACTATCTCTGTAGCTCCCAGGGAGGAAACCATGGTTGTAGTTTCCTTCCTGGGAACTACAGAGATAGAGCAGAGAAACTGAGCCCTTGGTCAGTGGAAGTGAAGTGAGGCTGCTGCCTCCCTTTCTTGTCTGGACAGGGCATCTATGGAGAAATGTTAGTATCAACTGGCTTCATTCTTCGACTATGGTGGGCAGCATACAGTGACCATCTCCCTGATATGCCATTCCCTGAGTATTTGATCAAACACTCATCTGGGTATTGCTATAGATGTAGATCAAGGGAGCTGAGAAGAGTGAACAAAACCCCCTATAATATGGTCATCATCTTGGATTGTCCAAATGGATCTAGTGAAATCACAGCATCCTACAAAAACAGATGCTGAGAGCATGAAAAGGATGAGACGTGGTATTGCTGGTTTTGAAAGATAGAGAAGCGGGCCACAGGCTAGTGAATGTGAATGACCTCTGAAAGTTGAGAATGGTGCTCAGTGGGCAGAGAACCAGGAACCTCAGTCTTACAGCCATATGAAACTTAATGCCAAAGCCTGAGCGAGGTTAGAAGCAGATCTACCCCCCAAAATCTTCAGAAAGGGTCGCAGTGTGCTGCTGCCTTGACTTTGGTTATGAGACCCACAGTGAGTGGAGAGCCAGCTAAGGTTTGCTGTGTCTGGGCTTCCAGCCAGCTGAATGCCTGGAGGATATTTGGATGCATTTTCAGTGGCTCAATTTGTGCCGATTTATTAGGGCAGCAATCAAAACTAAGGCTTGTACCTAGGAAACATATGTTGAAGATTTTTCTGTGCCAGGCCACCACAGAAGGCAGAGATGAGAGAGATAATCTGGTGAGGGCAGAGATGAGAGATACTCTTTCTCCAAAGAACTCAGAGGTGAGAAGAATCCAACACAACAGGAGACTAATGCACATGCCTGGTGATGCAGGCCTCCTCCCGGTTGCCAATAAAGGAAAGGAACTCTGGCTAACATTAAGCAACAGAGAGAAGAAAAAAAGAGATACTATAGGAGTAGAAGACACTGGGAGAGTCAAGTCAGGAAGAAAACTTTAAATATGTTAGGTTTGGAGAAGAAAAGAGCAGCACAGTCCTAGACACTTCAGCTGTGGACATTTATAGACCTCTGCTTCCCCCACAATTCCTAATCCCCAGCTCTCCTTCCTAAGAGTCAAATGGTGAGGATGCAATGTCAAGACATGGCCTACTCTGAGTCAACTCCCTCTCTTTAGATTAAGGTATGTGATTGAAACAAGTCTGGTGGTCAACTCAGGGTTTCCAGAAGAGCACAACCAATGGGAGGGGGCAATACACACAGACAGACAGACAGACAGACAGACAGACAGACAGACAGACAGACAGACATACTTGGTTCCCATGCTTATAGATCCTGGTAAGTCCAAAATCTGTGGGGAAGACTGTAGACCTAGGGAAGAGCTAGTGATGCAACTGGAATCTGAAGGATCTAAAAGTAAGATTTCCTCTTCCTGTTGAAACCTTCACCCTCTTTTAAAAGAATTTAAAACCATCAACTGATTGGTTAATGCCCAACTCTTTGTGATAGTTAATCTGCAAAGTGTACCAGTTTAAGTGTTAATCTCATCTGAAAAGTAATTCCACAACAACATTTAGACTGGTAGTTGATCAAATATCTGGATGATGTAGCCTGGCCAAGTTGGTCCATAAAATGAACAATCCCATCTTGCTATATATGCAGCCTCAAGGGGGACGCTCATGGACAGTGTGTCCCTATAAAGGATCCTCTTTATGGGCTGAAAGCTAGCCCACTCATTTTGGTCACCGAACTCCAACTGGAAGTCAGCTTCATTTATAGTTTTACAGTGAGGATGGCAAGAGCAATAGGATTTTGTTGTGCAGTTTATAACAGGATTATGCGGCAAAATGACTGTTTGCTGACAAATATTGTTAGCTAGTGTTCTGTTCTTGTAATCAATGCTTAAGAGAAATCAACTTAAGGAGAGGAAATGCTTATTTGCTTCACAGTTTTAGAGGCTGTGGTCAGGATCAATTGGTCCCATTGGTAGGGTGGAGCTAAGTACCTGATGACCAGGATGTGAAACAAAGAAGGCAAGTGGCAGAGGTCTCACAGTCCCCTTTGAGGACATGCTCCCAACCAACCAGAAAACCTGCTCACTCCACCTCCTGAATGAACTAATATTTCCCACAAACACCAGGGCCTGGGACCAAGCTTTTAACATATAAGTCTTTGGGGGACATTCAAGATCCAACCTCCAGTAAGTATCCTGAACTTGTAAGTTTGGAGTCATGCGTTTCAAATTAAAATTCAAGGAAAGCTGGTAAACTTTGAAACTGATGTGACTGTTGTATAAATAAGTATTTTCTAGGGCCATCTGAATAGCTCAGCAAATTAAAGTGCCTGCCATGCATGCCGCACCCCAGGGGCACACTGAGATGGCTGTTGAGACTGGGCATGGTGGCGCATGCCTGTAATCCCAGCTCTTGGGAGGCTCTAAACAGGTGGATCACTATGAATCCAATCTAGTAATGAGATCCTGAACACCCTGTAGACCCTTCCCTAAAATACAAAAACAAACAAACAAACAAAAAGAACAAGTAATTTCTTAACTCAGGGCATAAAGGAGTGCCTAAGCCATATCATGATTTCAAATGCCATCAGGAGATCCGCAAAGCTGCACCCACAGCCTGTGCCTTAACTTGGTAGTGAGATTGCAATCATACTCCTCTAGCACAAGCTGCCAGATTACATAAGGTCAGGCAGAAATGACCAAGGCTTATTGCCTGGAGGACAGGAGTGGTGAGGAACCTAATTATATATATATATATATATGTATATATATTGCAGTACCAGGGATTGAACTCAGGACCCTGCACTTTCCAGGCAAGCACTTATTCTACTGAGCTATCTCCCTGGCCCCTCCTAAATAATAATTATAAGCTGAACCAAGGATGTTTGTGACCATACAGAATAAGAATTTTAAAATTTTCTTTTAGGGTGTTCTGGCCTTTACCATGTGAAGCATTGCACCCACATACGCTGATTATATTTTGAAAAAACTGTTACAAGGCTGAGTGAGCCTCATATGTTTGTGCTGCTCCTTTCCAACTCTTGTATCCCAGGAGGACAGAGGACTGCCCTTTCACCTTATTTATTTTTAACTTTTTTTTTTGCAGAACCGGGGATTGAACTCAGACCCTTGCGCTTGCCAGGGAGGCGCTTATTCTACTGAGCCATCTCCCTGGCCCCTCACCTTATTTATTTTTAATTAGAATCACACTTTTCCTTCTCTTGTGTTTTCTCTCACCCTCCTCTTGCAGATACTGTTGTGGGCATCAGTTTGGTCTGTGCTCAGAGGGATTGTATCAAGCAAAGGCATCCTCATTGTCTAAGCTAGGAAGCCCCAGCCAGACTGTTGTCAAGGCAACAGAAAATGCACAGTGTGAACCACCAAGGAAAGGCCATTCCTAGCTGTTCATATTCTGTACCCCATGGAAGCTCCAGCTTAATTTCTGGGCTTGGCAAACAGATCTCTTTTATGGCTAATTATAAAATGTACCCAGTGTTATTAGACTGGGTGATAGGTGATTGCCTGCTAAATGTGATGTGAAAAATGAAGGCAGTTTTCAGAGTGGAGGGACCTAAATTAAATGTGCCTGGAGGATCGATTGCTTATTTCTGTCTTTCTGCCTAGCTTGAGCAGAACAGCTGAAGCGTGTGTGTGCACACATGCGCACTTGCAAACTCGTGTTTATTTGAGTCTTGTCATTCTTTTTGCTTCCAAATGTGTTCAAAACAAGGTAGGCGGTACTTTACCCATATTTATATATTTGGTGGGTGGAAATGAAATCTTCACTGGTCAGCATGAAGAGTTGTAAACTCTTGCCAGGAGGTGAGAGATTTTAAGGTCACAATTTGCTGGTCAATTTCAGAAAGTGAGCTAAAATTACATGTTCTCCTCACTCACTCATTTGCCCGCTATTATTCTCTTTTATATGCTTACTTGCTAATGTACTCCAAATGATGCTGCATGTTAATTATATAAAAGATGTAGTGAGAGATGAGAATGCTGAGTTAAAAATCTAACTTCTTAATAAAAATGTTCTTTTAAAAACAGAATGGGTTTCAATCGCACTGTGTATGCATGGTTGACCTAAAGCCCGGTAGCCAGTCTGACAGTGAATGGTGACTCCCTGGAGTTGAGTTTGAAGATCAATTGAAGGATTTATCCTTTCTTAAGTGGAGGTGGACATGGTTAGGTGTTTCTCCTCCTGCTCTCCTCCTGGGGAAAGAAAACCTGAACCAGCCTCCAGAAGAGGAAATTTACTTTATTTGAGGGAACAGTACAAACTTTCCCCCTATATGATGCTGATTGACTTTAAGATAACATGGTATTTATTTGTAGCCCTCTGTCAGGTCTAGAAGGCTGAGGCTGATCTCTTAGAAGACAAGAAAGTCATGCAAAATGATCATGCTTTAACCCTTAATTTATATCATATTTGTGCATCTGTGTTGAAGTACCATGCTTCCCTGGGAGGGAGATGAATGTTTTATGGATTGTATTTTATATGTCAGCCACATCTGTACAGGCAAAGAGATGGAAAAGAAAATTATCCAGTAAACAGAAATGTCAGCCAGGTTTGTTTGGATAACTTTGAGCAATAAATCAGGTTTCTCATTTCCTCTACAGATTTTGGGATCATTATGATTTCTTTTTATAGCATTTTCGTACATGTGGAAACTAGCTGTAGGTATCAGTGTTTAGGATATGGAAACTGGAGCCTCAGTAAGTGACTGAGTATAGGTAACTCTTGAAGTAAGCTCCTTCTGATTTCATCTCAGGTTTGCAGGTGGTAGAAGGCCGTGACAAGGAGGGATGGACCAAATTAAGATGAAATGGCTGGAATCTGCTCCCCAAAACCCAGCCTTCTTGAGAGGTTTGACCACACAACTTACCCTGTGTATATGGAACTCCTCTGAAACTCTAGGCATCAGGAAGTTTTCTTGGAAGCAAATAGAAAGTATGGGAATAAAATTCAGACCAGGAGTTGCCTGGTCCAGTTTTTCAAGAACCTTAGATTATAATGATGGAATCTGAATATGAATAACTAAAGTCACTATACACCACGGTCAAGGCAGGTGTGTGTTCCATGGGAACACAGAGGAAGAAGCCACTCTCTCTCCTGGAGGAGTTGGAAGGGTTACACAGAAGAGCAGGCATCTGAGCTGGGTCTTTAAGAATGGATAGGAGTTCAATGTGTGGAGGAATGAGAACTGAAGTGCACAGAGCATTCTTGCCAGTGGGCATGTTATAAGGTGTATGTACAGAATAGCTCCTCACTAACAAGGAGGGCCAAGACTTCTTTCCCCTTGACTGGGGCTCAAGCTACATGCATAGGAAGGAAAGAAGGAAAGGAGGGGAAGGAATGAAAGATGGAAGAAGAGAGGAAGGGAGAGGGGATGGGAGGGAGGAAAGCAATTAGGAAAAAGAGAAGCTGAAAGAGCAGACCGGTCTCTGTGTGAAACACCTGCCAGGTCTTAGTGCATGTGTCAATAATTTATGTCTTGGAAGACAGAGTGGATATGAGTTAAAGGTGGAGACAGATTGGGGGATTAAGGGATAGCATAAGGCAGATATGAAGACAGAAAGAGGGGATACAAATAAAATGAAACCATCAAAAAAGTGAAGAAGGAAGAGGAGCTGAAGGAGGAAGCAGAGGAGGAGAGGAGGAAGGAGGGAGAGATGGAGGAGGAAAGGAGACAGAGAGACAGGGAAAAGATGATTTGTTCAGTTTATTCTAAGTATCTGTTTGGTAGCAGGCTGGAAGTGTGGGTCTGGGGCTCAGAAGATAAATGATGGGCAGAGATACAGCACAGAGTTGTGTGGTACGTAAAGTGGAGGTTGCACAGTGCACTTCCCAGGGACTGGATCTATGGCTTTCTGTACTTCTCTTATGTACTCTTAATCCCCAGAATTAATGGTGAGCACAGCCCAAGAGGGAAGATGGAGAAATGGAATGTAGAATGGTAGCCCCAAGCACTGTCTCATGTCTCATGCCACAGCAGTGAACCTAACCTACTATGTACTTCACAATATTGTTGGGAGAAAGAAAGCAAGTATCATAAACAAGGAGCTTGCTAACTCTGAAATGCTTAACAAGTGTTTAGTGATCACTTAGGAAATGAGATATGACAGCACAATTTACTCTTGCGTAAATGTTAATCCCTCTTCCTCTCCCCATTGAAATTACCTGTGACATCCTGAATGCTCGTTGATGCTATGATCAATTGGTAGTTTGCTGACAAGATAGCATGCCAAGTTAGCCTACTCCAGACACCAGGATCAGCTATCTCTGTGTGCAGGTGGCCTTCTTCTAGTTCAGGGCAGGGCAGGATGTTCTGAGACAGTGCTGACAGGTGACAGGCTGCGCAGTGGAATGTGAGGTGCAGCCCAGCGGCACTGCGGAGTGGTGCTGTCAGTTAGAATTAACACGCAACTGCTCAGTGTAATTTAAATTATGTTGACTTGGCTGCAGTGCACCTGTGTGTCTGTCTGTCTTTTCTTCTCTGATGTCTTCTCTTCATCTTCATTTCTTCTCCCCTGGCCTCTCTGTTCATGTCCCCATGTGCCTACTCAGCTGTCCTTAACCTAGTCTGTCTTCCCCATCAATCCAATCCATCTTTTGTCTTTATACTCTGAAAAACAAGAATTAGGTGATGGAGGCCCCTGCTCAAAACCCCCTCAGGGCTGAAGCCAATGTGTTAAGTACATCTCTGTGAGAGCCGCTGTGGTGAGTCTGGCTGCGGAGGAGCCTGTGTGCCCCCAGGATCGAGGGGACTCGATCGATGGTCTGTGAAGCTTTGTCCAGTGTGCTTTAAAACTGGACAGGGCCAGCAAACTCCATACACAGACAGACACTAACTGTCACTTTTGCCTCTGATTTCAAAAGTACTGACACATGACTGGCTCGGATCCCAACTTGAGTAAAATCTGATTAGATTCAACAACTGGGTTTTGCACAATTTGATCTGACAGGAGAGTGACGGAAGCACATAGAAGCAGACAGGGATGGAGGTGGGTTCATTGCCTTTAGGTTCCCAAGAAAAACCTCACTGCTCAATGTGTCAAAAATAGCCAGGGAGGATCACTTAACTTTCAGCAAATTAGGTACCTACCATTATTAAACAGTTTCTAAAGGGTAGGTTCTAGGGACATCATAGCAAAGAAAGCTAAAATAATTTCTCAAGTAAGTAAAAACTGGATATGATTAGTGAATGCAATTTCAAAAAACAAGATCAAAGTAAAAAATGAAATTGCCTGAGTGATGGTAAAATAATCACCTTTCCATTGTGAGGTTCAAAAAGGAATGCTTTTATTTTTATATTATAGAGAAAAATAAAACAAGATTTCATAACAATGTAATAGAAAAATAACATTAGCTACTACACTGTGTATTGTTATCTTATGTGCCACCCAGAGCACATGATATGGGCCTAAAAATTCTCTAAATGATAGTAGCATAAGCCTTCCTTTTCAGAAACTAGCGGTATAACTATCTTGTATTTGTTTCTTTTTCCTTTTCTTTTATCCTTTCCCTCCCCACAGATTCTCCTTCCTCTTGAATGATTTCTTCCCTTTTCACAAGACCTAACGTAGAATTTGGTCTTTATTTATTCTTAGTGTCTCACACCAGACAGAATACCGTGTTAACTCAGGTGGGTCTGATTTATTTCACTTAGGAGTATACTCAATTTGCATTCCTAGACACCTATGAGTATCTCAAGTTTGTCCTTATTTATGGTGGACTAATACTCCATTGTAGAAATTACCACATCATTTTGATCCATTCCTTGGTTGATGGGCATTTGGGTTATTTTCAAGATTTAGCTATGATAAATTGTGTTGTGATAAGCATGGATATTGAATATGAATAACTAGTTGAATCGCTATTTATTTATTATTTTTAATGTTCTTGGTACAGGGTCTCACTATGCAGCTTGGAGTCAGTGATTCTCCTGTTTTCAGCCTCCCCAGCTCTGGGATTACAGGCATGCACCAGTATTCCCGGTCTCGGTGGCTGGCTCAGCGTGCTCAGGGATGGGGCGGGCATAGCAGGTGATGCCAGGGATTGAATCCCAGTCCCTGCACATGCCTAAGCAGTTGCTTAGTCTGCTAAGCTATCTCACTGGCCCTAGATAAATAGCTTTTTATGCAATGATTTTTAAAATGTTTTTGAGCAATGATGTTAATTTTGTCTCCATCCTCCACATTTACAAGGTAGTCAAGGATGGCCACACTCATTTACCTTAGGATTAGGGGCTCAGAACAGTCCTGTGAATTGCATACACTATCCCAAAGCTACTGAATGTCAGATATAGGACTCAGGATATACATCACTGTAGTATTATGTTTTCAGTTCCTCTGAGAAAATACCCAAAAAGGAAATAGCTGGATCAAAAGGAATCTCTAATCCTAGTTTTTGAGGATTCTTCACACTGATTTCCAATGGTTGTACCAGTGTATACTCCTTTCCCCCCTTACCCTCGGCCCCTCTAGAATTTGTTACTGGTTGACTTCTTTTCTTTTTTCTTCTTTTGTGAACTGTGCTCATGACCTTGCGCTTACTAGGCAGGAGCTGTGCCATTGAGCTATAGCCCCGGCCCAGTGGTTAATTTCTCCATGATGGCCATTTTGTCTGGAGTGAAATGGAATCTTAGTGTTACTATAATTTACATCTTTCCAATAACTAATGATGTTGAGCAGTTTTCATATATTTATTTGTCATTTGTATTTCTTCATCTGAGGAGTGTGTATTTATCTCAGTTGAATATTTGAACTTGGAGTTTCCAATGTTTTCAACTCTTTTTTTTTTTTTTTTTTTTTTTGTGGAACCAGGGATTGAATTCAGGCCCTTGCATTTGCCAGGGAAGTATTTATTTCACAGATCCATCTCCCCAGCCCCTTTTAAAAGTCTTTATATGTTCTAGATATGTCTTTTGTCTGAGGGACAACTGGCTAAATTTTCTTCCCATTGTGTGAGTTTTCTTTCAGCTTTGTTGATGATTTCTTTTGTTCTGCAAAAGGTTTTTAAGATGAGGTCCAAGTAGTTGATTCTTTGAAGTATTTACTGTGCAATCTGGGTTTTGTTAATAAAGTCTCTACCTACACTTATGTCAAAATTTCTACCTATTCTCTCTTCCAGCAGATTTCATGTTTCTGTCTTAATATTTAGATCTTTAATCTGTTTTGATTTTAGTTTAGTGTATGGTGATAGACATGGGTCTAGTTTTAGTCCTTGGCATGTGGATAGTTTTTCCAGAAACATTTATTAAGAAGGCTATCTTTCTATCTTCCTTTTTTTTTAAACTTTATTTTATTTTATTGAGAGACAAATATCAATGAGACAGTTTCAAAGCTGATTAATTTGACAATTTCAATAATTAATACTTTTTACAATGTTATCTTCCTAGTGGTTATCCATAGTACAAGAAGCAGACAGGGTCTCCTATCCAAACACAATTAGTACAAATCTTTCTTCTCATAGAATTAAGGAAAAGTAGCTGCATATCTATCCTAACTATTCTGTGTATGCAAATATAAAATGGTCCTTCCTTTGTATCTCCTTTTTTTTGTTTAGTTCTGTTAGAGGTGAGTATTCTGTTGGCATTTTTTGGAATCATTAGCTACAGCCATTAGGCAAGAATAGGTAAAGAAGTTAAACTATTTGCAGAGGCTATCTTTCTTCCAGTGAACATATTTGACTCCTTTGTCAAAGATAAAGTAGGTTGAGTATGTTTGCAGTTGTTTTTGCATCTGGTGATCTGTTCCCCTGATTCTCAGGTACATATTTTTCTTTTGCCAGTACCATATCATACTGATTTTATAGTATAATTTCAAGTCAAGGATTGTGCCTACTCCCTTCTCTTTGTTACTTAGGCTTGCCTTTGCTATCTGAGGACTCTTTTGGTTCCAGATGAATGTCAGGATTATTTTCTCTAGTTCTGTGAGCTATGCTAATGATATTTTGATTCAGATTTCATTAAGTCCATATAACACTTTTTGAAGTATGGCCATTTTCACAATGTTGGTTCTTTCTATCCATGAGCAGGGGATATCTTTCCATTTTCTTTTATCCTCTTTGATCTCCTTTTTTAGAGTACTATAATTTTTAATGTATATGTCTTTTACTTCCTTTGTTAGATTGATTCCTATTTTACTTTTTGATGCTATTGTAAAGGGTGTGGTTTCCCTAATTTCTCTCTTAGTGAATTTGTTGTTTGTTTGAGGAATGCTATTATCATCCTCCAAATCTATGTACTTTGTTACAACAGCCCAAGCTTGCTAAGACCAGTAGAAGGTCAGAACTGAGTTCTCCTGAGTATTGGCTCTGGCACTCAGTAGCTATGGGACAATCAATACAACAATTCACAGGGCTGTTCTGGACCACTAATGCTAAGGTGAATGAGCACAGTCCTCCATGTCTACCTTGCAGGCTTGGAGGATGGGGACAAAATTAACACCACTGCTCAAAAGTATTTTAAAAAATCATCCCATAAAAAGAATTCTCTAGGGTATTATGTTGAAATTTTTAAAAATATCTATTTTGAAATTTCCCTATGCTTGTTACAACTAGCCTCACCTCTTATAGAAAAACATTTTCATGAGCTATTTGGCTCAGAGTTGAAAAGGTAGCAGCAGAGAAATTAATTATTCAGCCATAATTGATGTCAAGCAAAGTTGGAACATCTCTTAATTTACTGGCACCTAGGTGCTGCTGGTTATGAAACCTCAAAGGAAACGAGTATTTTGTAGACTCTAATGCTCAATGCAAATTTAATTTACTTATTTAAATTCCTCTTTTACTTGTCTGATCTTTTGGTTGTTAATATACTCTTGTTTCAGTGAGCTAAAGACATTCTGGCTTCAAATGTCCAGGAGCTCTGGAGGACTCTTCTTCTGCATGTGCTCTGCAGTGGGTACCTAAGGCAATCCAATGGGTTCAAGTCCCACCCCAGCCATTCACTTCAGGAGTGTTTGCCAATCCCTCTCCCCTCCCCCTTTGCTTTGACCTTGCCTTCAAAACACCAGCTCCATTTGCAAGCAAGTCAAACAGAGTACCCAATTTTATATCAATTAGGAAATACTTTGAGATCACACGTGCAACTCAAGCTGCATCTTGCTGAGAAAGCCGATTTCAAGGTCTCCTGATGGAAGAGGGGGGTGCAGCTTACCAATGACTGTAATCCCTGTGTTTAGAAAACAAGTTTCACAGGGCTTCCCTATATGCGTTCTCACTTATATAAAAAAAAAATTAATACCTATAATAAATTATTTTTACACCCATCATTTCCTCTTATATGAGAAAAAGCAACAAGTACTTAATTGAAGTCCAACATTTTAATATTTTTTTGGCTGTGAAACCAAAGTCTACATCAATTCTCTCTCTCTCTCTCTCTCTCTCTCTCTCTCTCTCTCTCTCTCTCTCTCTCTCTCTGTCTCTCAAATGACAGGAGAGTGATGAACTGGGGCAAATGAACTGGGGCTTTTGCAATGAGCTACATCCCTAACTCTGCTTCTCACTTTTTGTTCTGAGATAGGGTCTCACTAAGCCATTAATTGCCTCAGGTGGCTTTTAATTTGTGATCCCCTTACCTCAGCCTCCTAGGATTACAGATATGCATCAGGTTAAATTCATCTTTTTTAAAATTCGAAATGTTTTTGTTGTCTTTTGGCATTATTAAGCTAGGATCTAATATGCTTAGGTTTCAGTTTGTGTCTTCCTCTGATGTCTGTTCTCCGAACTCCTTTCACGTGTGTTTAGCTTTCGTTATGTTTGGAGTGGCTTCCATCAGTCCTTGTGACCTCAGGTTTCCTCTGCTCCATTTTCTTTTTCTTCCCCTATGAGCACTTTAATATGATACAGCTTTTAGAATTGCCCCGAGATTGGAATGTTCTATTGCACTTTTGTCATTTTCTCTTATCTTTGCATTTCAACTTCGAAAGTTTTCTTTCATTACTTTCTAAAAAGATGATTCTCTCTGTGGGTGTAGAAAGCTGTCTTCACCACTTCTGGTGTGTTCAGATTTCTTGCCTCACGTAGTTTCTTCCTCCCCTACTGACATCACTCATCTGTCCTGTCATGTTGTTTGCCTTTTCTCTTAGTGCCCTGTCTAGTAATCGTGATATATTAAATTGTCCAGACAAAATCCCAACATGCCTCTCACATGTGAGTCCAGTTCCCAGGCTGTTTTGCCTCTTCTGACTGCTCTTTTTCTTGTTTTTTGTCATGCACTATTGTCTTTGTTGAAAGTCAGACTTGTTGGTTTTGGTAAGAAGACCTGAGGTAGAGAGGCTTTTTATAATTGATGGTCAGCTGGGCAGGAATCTGTCTTTAGTGCAGGTGACAAAGAGTTCGAATTCCTCTAGTGTTCTTGATTTCTTTTATTTCAGCTCTCTTCACAGAGCCCTTGGGACAACTCTTTCAGCTGCACTCACCTGCCTGTGACACATCCCTGCTGTGCTGATGACAAAGTGCAGAGGAAGAGAGCCCTTCCACAAGCACATACGTGAGTCTCAGTCCTTTAGCTGGTCTCTATTTTGGGGCTGTGACTCCACAGTGTGTCACACTGGTATACCCTACCTCTTGTTTTCCTGGCTGAAGCCTTTCATTCTATTTCCTTAAACTCATATTCCCCATCATGGGTAAATTTCTGGTGCTTATTCAAGTAGAGAGTAAGTTTAGAGAGGTGTCTTCCCCATTGAGATACGGCTCTTTCCAGAGCTTTCCTTCTTACCTGGGCTTTTTAAATATTTAACAGGGATTTCTCCTTCCCTTCTCTGCCCAAGTCCATGAGGGATCTATTGGTCTTACATTTTGAGACCTGTGGGTTTCTAGAGGCAAAGCCAATTGCAGAACCCAGTGTAGCCTGTGGGAGTATCTTATACTGGCTGTTAACCACATGGTCCATTGGAGTGAACCCACCTGTTATGGCTTCAGGTACACAGATGTAGGTTGTATATCTCTAGATTTGGAGATAGCAGTTCATCTGGAAACCTCAGTTTTCATACAAGCCCAACATATGCCAGTGACTTTTCAAGAAAATTCAGTCTTTTCTTGCTCTTCAGATGGAATGATGATATCCAAGCTATTTCCATGTCACATCTAAAAGCAGAAGTCCCAAGTCATTCTATGCACCTCTGCCATGTCCTAAGAAATAAAAGGCAAAACTTGTAAATCATGTCACATGTTTGCTGCTAGTGGTTAAATCCACTTCATCTCATTGGTACAAAAGAAAGAAATGCCAGTGCACTGCTGTCCTTTTGTGCTGCCATGTTCTGAAGAGAACGGAAGCCACTGACAAAGTGGCAGGGAGATTAGGCCTTGCCTCTGAGTTGGGATGCCAATTCCTGTAGCCCGGGATCCCGTTTGATCCAAGCAATTGAGGGTATTTCATGTCGGAGAATGGCCTCCATAGATTAGAGTAACTTTTGGACATTTCCCACTTCCTGGCTGCAAAATCATGGGCACCTGTAAAATCACAGAATCATGGCATGTTGAAACGGGAAGATTCTTAAGGGATTTTCAAAAAGAGGTGGAAAGTGAACCCTAAGGAGGCCATTTCAAAACCACATGCCTTTATGATAATGTTTTCATATTCACATTCTTTTTACCAATGGGGGCTTAAGAAATGCACACATGTACACACACATGCACACACACACATGTACACACACATGCACACATATACACACACATACACACACTTTTTTGTTTCTTTAATAGTTTGAATTCTTTTTTTTAAAGTTGGATTCTTTAAAAAGGTAAGAATTGATCCTTTATGTTAGCACTTAACTCCTGTACATTTGTACAAAGGAGAAAGGTATCTAAATCCAAGGAAAATGAGAAGAAAAATATAGCTGCTGTAAAAATGGAAAAAGTAAATCAGGCAACATTCAATTGCTTCTTCCTGCCTTGTCACAGAGTCATCTTGTGAGCACATCATAAAAGTGTGTGTCTAATAAATCTGCTGTCATCCCCACAGCCCTGTGTTCTGTCTGAGACAGAATGAGGAAGAGAAGCCAGGGTGGCTTTGTACTCTTCTTCTTCACAGGTTTAAGTGATGGCGAGGATGTTGCTGAGCCCGACAGCAGAAGAGGGGCACAACAAGAGCAATAAACCCAAAATGCGACAGGAGAACCTCGACACGAGGCTGTAGATTCTTCACTGTGAGTCATCCGAGGATGCTTCTGAAAGTGTTATTTTTGTTTTGTTTGTCTGAAACGTTATACAGCTTTCATCATGTACTTGGTTATCTTGAAGTTTTAGCTGTCAGAAGAAGACAAGATTTTATAATCAATCAGGTTTAGCGTTCCTCGTGCTGTCCTGGAGTCGTCGGTGTTCTCGGGCAATAGCCAGCCTCGGTGGAACCCTTTGTACCCCTTTGAGAATCAGTGATCCCAAACCAGCCTATTTCATCATGGCTGAGAACATCAGTTCCTAGCAACTTCTTTCTCTTATTGGACTGAATGCTGCCCCCTGAATTCATGAATTGCTCTTAATTATTATGCAGAATATAATTGAAAATTGAGTGGTTAACCAAAGTATACATTACTGTGCTAGTTGAATATAATTTTCCTGTGAAGAAATCGTGGATAAAATTTGACAATCTATTTATTTTCCTGACTCTGAAAAAAATGAACTAAAATGACTAGGCTTGGTGATTTAAGGAGTTTAGTAAATTGACCTATAAATAAGGCTGAGGTGAAAGAAGTTTGGAATGGAATACATAGAAATGTCTTGATTTCTAGCCAAGGAATGAAAGAATACAGGTCTCAGTGGAAATTCAGGGCTGGAATCTGCCTCAGTTTGTGGAAATTAGGCATCACTTTCTTATTAGTGTGGCAAGTGAATACTAATTGAGAACAATGGTGAATTGCATTAAAGGAAGAATTCCCAATTCCAAGTAGGAAGATACAGAGTTGGGAGTAGAGTGGTCCCTGTTCCCAGCCAAGTGGTGGACTTTCTGAGAGTCCCAGTGGATTCCTAAAGCCACAGATAGGGTGTCATGTTTCTTCCCCAATTGTGGCAGTTAGCTTTCTGCCTCAGGAACAGGTTATCCAAGAATAACAGTTTAAAGAGGAGAGGATTTACTTAGGCTCATGGATTCACAAGTTTCAGTCCCTGGTCACTTGGCTTTGTTGTTTCTGGACCTGTGGTGGGACAGAATCAAAGGTGCTTGCTTCATGGGAGAGAATGAGAGAGATGGGGGAGGGGCTGGAGACAAGCTGTGGGACCCAATCCACGTCCTCATGGCCCACTCCCTTTGCCTAAGCCCCACTTCCAAAGTTCCCCTCACCTCTCCATCAATGGGTTATGAAATTGTGGATCCATAGATCTTTCGCAACTCAATAACCTCCAAAAGCACATCACCTGGAAATCAAATACCCAATGCATATTTTGGGGTACATCTTAAACTCAAACAATAATTTTCATACCTGTGATATTGTTTAATTTATAAATTAGGTACAATAGGATGGTGATAACAATGATTAACAAATAGAACAGCTATAAATATATATGGTAAGAAAAATTGCATAAATGTACTTTCTCAGAACATTTTATTGCTTTAACCTTACTATTCTATTTTTCTCTTTATGTTTTAATTTATTTTAAAGAAAGTATAATAATTGACAAAACATCAATTACATATTTGGAAGACCAAGATGAAAATCATTCAACCATGGGTTTTGTATTACACCTTGTGGTCCTCAACATACTTTGTCAGATCACAGATTACAGCATACAGTTAGTCAAAATGAAAATTCTAAACATCAACTGCTATTTCCAAAAAAGCTGATGGAAATTATGAGTACAATCATCTCAGCCATCCTGAATAAATACATGCATGTTTATCCCTCCTTCCTTTATTCCTACCTTTTCTCCTATAAATTAGACTCACATGTGTAAATATCATATGGTCTCCCCAGTGCAAGAACTTGAAAGAATAAATAAAACCTGAAAGGTATAACAGACACAGTAAGATGGAAAGAAACTGAACTGAACTTAAGAATTTTTTCCATTTTCATTTTCACTTTTTTTTAACTGCTTTAGTAATTCTGTATGTATTCTGAATATGAATGAATACTTTGTCAACTAAGTGTACTGATGATGTCTTCATTCAATCTGTGGCTTGTTTTCTTATTCATTTAATGGGATCTTTTCCTTTTTGTTTTTAATGCATTTTAATGAGAAAAAAGATAAAATCACAATAAAACAGTTTCAAAACAGGTCAAAGGGCCAGTTACAATAATTAAATTGTTGCATATTGTTGACTTCATAGTAGTTATTCAGAGGAGAAGATGAAGAACTGATATTTTGTCTAAACAATATTGGTACAAATCTTTCTTCTCAAATTAAGAGGAAGTAACTGTATATCTATCTGAACTATCTTGTGTGTGTGTGTGTGTGTGTACATATATATATTTAACTTTTTCTTCAAACAAAAAGGTCCTTTATTTTTGCAAAGTTATTAACATGTGACACAGGTTGTCTAGTGACTAGTACCTGGCCTAAACTGACTGACGTAGCTTATTGGCTTTAGGCACTGAGGCCTAGTCCCATCTACACACATGGGATCAATTTCCTAATTTCCATGGCCTGTTCTTCTTGTGAGAATGTGAAATGATATTTGAGGGAGACACTTTAGAGCTTCTTACTGGCTAATACGAATTGCCCTCATCATGGCTCATGTGACTTGGAACCACTATGAAATACACTAAGGGCTACTTGAAAGTGAGACTTGTCACAGGAAATTGATCTGAAAACAAAGGAAATTATTGATTAGCAGCAGGCAGGT
Source organism: Ctenomys sociabilis (assembly GCA_004027165.1). Lineage (NCBI taxonomy): Eukaryota > Metazoa > Chordata > Mammalia > Rodentia > Ctenomyidae > Ctenomys > Ctenomys sociabilis. The sequence continues at coordinate 31,713 of PVKA01004878.1, forward strand.
AGCATATAAAAAATGGATACCCTGGACATGGGGAACTATCACATGCTGAGGGGAAGGACCAGGACAGTACAAAATAGTATAACACGCCTCAGAATGGTATGCGGGCTAACGCTCGTGCACTGTTTGCTTCTAGGATTTCCCAGTTAGAATGGGCTTCAGCTGAGGAAGGGTGACTGAAACCATGGGAAGCAAAACTATCCATAAGAGGAAACCAAAGCACATCTACAACATATTGCACTAAACACGAGAGAAAGTGAGTGTTTCCCTATGTGGTGCAGAAGACATTGAAATTAGGCATCTGAATGTTCTCTCTTCAAAATCACTGGAGCTTGAATTAGCAAAAGTTGGAGAATGTAAAAGGTGTGAGTCATTGTTGGTATTGATAAGAATTTGCAGTAGGCGTTTGCTCTAACCTCATCTGACTTCTGGCCTCAGTGAGGTGGCAAGCTGGTAACAGGAGAAGGCAGGTGGGGACAAGAGTTGGGCAAAGGGTCCCAGGAGGAAATGGTGCTGGGAAGCAGAACAGAGGCTCCCAATCTCCCTCAGTGGGGGACTTAAGGTAGGACAGGAACAGAGACAGTGTGAGAGGTCCAGGCCAGGCAGTAGGGACTGCAGAACAAGAGTCTATGTGCATATTCTGAGTGCAGTACTGAAGCTCTGTGTACATGTAAAATGCAAGTACAAAGAGATCACACACCCATATACACAAAGAAGAAGAGAGGAAGGCCGCTCAACAAAGTGACAGCATCAGTTCAAGAAATTCAGAAGTGACAGAAGGAAACTTGCTCTGAATCTTTCAGTTTAGTTATTTTTAAATCTATAATATTGAGTCTTTTTGGTTAAATAGAAGTGTAGTACGAGTGATAATTTCCTAATGATGATTCAAATTTAAGATCTTATTTGTCACAAAGTAGACCTAAAAAGTCATATTTAAGAAAAATAATGATTATGTGACTAAAGACAGTAATTACCTTCTGAGAGGAAACATGTTTCATTCACCTGTAAAATCTATCTCCATAGAAACTTCCTCATTGAATCTTGCTTTACTCTCTTAAGCTCATCTGTGATTCAGCAAAGCAAAAGCAGTATTTCTTTGAGAATTTTCTTGCTTTAATAAATAGGCATTTAGACATATTGGAAGAATACTGTACCAAAACCTAGTTGAATTTCACTGAGCTGCTTTTATTGTTTTCCTGGATAAATTTAACGTGTACTGCATGATATTTTGATATATATTCTAAAATGATTGGTGCAGAGAAGAAATACAACTTATTTATCATCTTAGGAAGATTTTGTTTTGAGGGGAAGTACCTAAAATCTACTCTCTTGGAGATTTCTAGCGCGCGGTGCTGTATGATTAACCTGTGGAGCTCATGAGTTCCCTCAGCCTGCGCGCGCATGTGTGTCGCCTGTGACGGTGCCTCTCACCCCTAGCGCTCAGCTCCCTTTGCTCCGCCAGCCCCTTTCTGCCCTTCTGGTAACTATTGTTCCATTCTCCACTCTGAGTATTTGACTTTTATTTAGGATTCCGTGCATAAGAAAGGTCATGGAACATTTTTTTTTTTGTTGCCTGGCTTATTTCTCTCCACATAATGTCTCCAGATTCATCCATACTGGCGCAACTGCCAGGATCTCCCTTTTAAATAAAAAATAAAAGCCCAAAGGAATTTCAAATTAATATTCTGGGTTTCAAAGCTGAAGAATGTCCTGTTCCCCATTTTCCTTTTCCATTCATCTCGCACGAATGCTTAGGCTGTTTTCCAACCTCAGCTACTGTGACTAATGCTGCGAAGGCCCCGGACGTCCAGGTGTCTCCACAAGGTGCTGATTTCATTTCCTGTGGGAGCATACCCAGCTGAGAGACTGATGGGCCATATGTTCATTCTATTTTAAATTTTGAGGAGCCTCCATACTGTTTTCCAGAAAGGCTGCACCAATTTGCATTTGCACCTACAAGACATGAGAACCCTCTGCCCTCCACTGACCGCCGGCATGGTGCCACTTGTGCTTCTGCTAATGCTCTTTCTAACAAGTGTGAGGCAAGATCCCAATGCTATTTTGACCAGCAGCTCCCCAATAATCAGTGATGTCACATACTTTTTCATGAACCTGTTGAAAATATTTGTCTCATTAAAAAAAGTCTGTGTAGGTCATCTTCCCTATATTTCTTCAGGCTTCTCTTTCACATTTTTTGCACTTGTGCTGTATTTCACTGTATATCTTGAACCTTGTCAGATGCATGGTTCAGACATACGAGTCATGCATGTCTTCTCTCAAGTCCCAGGCTGCTTTTCATCTTATTTCTTTTTGGTGCTTTAGCTTTAATATGGCCCCACTTGGTTTTTGTTTGCTTTTGTTGACTGTGTCAGCCATCTAATTTCAGAGTGAGATTTCCCCATTTTAGAGTTTTCAAAAGCAACTTACCCCTTTCATAGGCAGATAGAAAAAAAAAAAAAAAGAAAAGAAAAAAAAGAATAAAAGCTCTGGGAACTTTACCTGGAAAGAACATCTCTTGATTTCCAGTATATTTAAGGAAATGCGCCCTATGCATATTTTATCTTGTTGCATATACATTCAGCTATTACATGGTATTTTTGCAATCTTCACAGCTGAAGTTACAATCTGATGATCATTTGATGTACCACGTAAAATTCAGTGAGAGTTGCCTCAGTGAGTTATTTAACTCATAAAAATATTCATGAGCTTTGTACTCACAAATGTTAGTAGGCTTTATACTTATTTGCTTAGTTGATATTCAGTATGGAATATCTCTTTTTTCTTCCAGATTTGAGGTTGCATTTAGAACTGAAATTTTAAAAAATTCTGTGAAAAGTACATTTCTAATTTATAACATTGTTGTGGACCACATTACTGAGGTGTATTGGTCTTTCCTGCTCCAGTGTTGCTACAATAATGACTTAACTTTACCATTAACACAAATCATAAGAAATATGAAATACCCTGATTTGTTCTCCACTGCAAAACAAAGGGTAACACTTTCTGACTCCAACAGCAATAATCTAACTCTAACTGCATACCATTTCCTTCTAAAAGCATATAGAATGATGAAGATATCAGAAAATCTTTCCTATTTCTTCATCTACAACATAAGCAGGAGAAAAATAACATAAATTGTCTCATGGGGAAATATCCCAAACCAGCAAAGCCAGATTCAGAGCCCAGGCTACAGAGAAATGAAAGAGAATTGAAAGGAAAAGAGAAGACTACAGTGGGTTTGGGGGAATGTGTCCCCTCTACCCAACAGATAGGGGCCAGTCCTGAGTGGAAGGGTACTGAGGTCCAGTGCTGCAGAGTTGAAGCAGAGAGGCTCAGCGTTCTGCAGGACTAGGGAGCAGAGTCCTCCTGGAAAGGGCAGGCACCTTGGAAAGCTGATCCTGAAAGAGCTGAGGGAAGGAAGCAATAGCCAATGGAGAAAACTCTCCATGTCACAAGGCATGTGGGCCCCCCCGGCACATCAGAAAATGGTGAAAACATTCACACTGTGATCAGGAATTAGGGTGGATATTTAAGTGTTGAAAACTGCAAAAGACACATTGCATGGGTCCTCACCTCAAACACTCTTAGCCTATCATTTTGCCATTTTTTGTAACAGTTCTAGAATCCCTTTGCTGATTCATGGCTGCATTGATATCAATTTGAATTGGTCACCTCTCATGGTCATTTTGACTTTGGGGAAGAGCCTGAAGTCACACAGTGCCAGGACTGATGATGTAAAACTGTAATGTTTTGCAAGCCTGCCTTCCCACCGGCTGGCACTTGGCAGCCGTATCCGCCACATTTTTTAATCACACTTTGTGAAGACACTCACAAGAGAGGACTTTGAGAATTGCTTCAGAAGTGGCAAGAGCAGCAGGATGAGTGTGTTCAAAGTTCGTTGGGGAAAGTGTTTTGAGGGGATTGACAGCATGAGTCTTTCAGTGTGATAGATTTTTATGAATATGTTTTACAAGATAGGCTTCCCATGGCTGCTTGCTGACTCAGGTGTGGGAGAAGGCAGAAGGGCTGTCTGCACGCTGGGGAGTGACACGGCACCGTCAGAGGTGGAAGGCTTGGAGCTCAGCGCAGAGTCCTCAGGCTGTCGACAAAAACTCCTCAGAGCTCTGAGGAAACTGACGCAAGACTCTGCCTTTCACTTTTTATTCCACTCAGGCAAGAAACCTATTGGTTGGTGCCACTTACACCCAGAGTCTTCTGCTGTCGGTAAATCCATTCAACCACACCCAGAGTCACATTAAGCCAATCAGGTGGGGTTTCTTACTCAAGTTGACACAACAGTTAACCATCACAATCAACGCTGTGAGAAACTGCCAGAAACCAGTAAGGAAGGCCTTGCAGCACTCCAGAAAGATGTGATAAACTGGAACAGTAGAAAGAACAACCCTGATCATGGATAGAGCAATTTAACATTGCAAGCTTGGTATTTTTACTAACTTATTGAACCAACTTAATACAACCACAATGAAATTACTCATATTTCATTAAAAATCTACATAGAATATAAATATGGAATAATAACTAATCCTTAATCCACTCTGAAGAGGACTGTATATGAGAGAGAGTGAGCCCTAGGTTTATTATGTACTAAAATATACTATCAAATTTTTGCAATTAGAGCAGAGTTGAAATGCTCCATAGTTATACAAACTGATGATAAAAACGATCTGAAAATATGGCATATCTGAAATAGATCCAAGTGGATGTGATGCTTGAGTTTGCGCCCTTTATTAAGTATGTGCTTTCATTTGGGAGTTGATAAAGTTGGGAAAGTAGCAAGGGGGGTCACAAACTTTTACTAAACATTAAGGAAATTATGACCTTTCTTGTAATTTGTGTTGAGGAAAAAATGGATTCAGTGCCATAAAACTGTAATTGCATCCATGTTTCACGCTGTGTACAAGAGAAATCTCAAAACTGTGATACAGCAATATAAAAATGAAACCATGTAAATATGCAAAAACTCTGAAAGGAGAAGAGAAATCTAAAAGAGACAACAGAAACAAAGTCATGGTAAATTCAACTTTGTGCACATGTGTTTTGCTCTCACGAGGGAACAGAGCAATAAACAGACTAAAATAAAAGAACATGATTTTTGCCTGAAGAATTTAAACCAAAATCTCTCCCTATTTACAAGCAAGTGAGAACATAGATCGATAATGAGACACGACCTTGTAAAATTTATAAACTCCGAGACGAAGGTGCACTCTGCAGATATCGAGTCAGAAATTTCACTGTACCTACATCAGATAAATCAAAGTAGCATTTACAGAGATTTAAGAAGGAAAGGTTGTAACCCAGGAGTCTAGACTAAGCAAATTTTTGCTCACTTAAAAAGGTAAAAGTAAATAGCTAAGGCTTTAGAGAACAGGTCACTTCCAGGCCACTGCAGAAGGAAAACAAGGCCAAAGAGCTGAACATGCACCTCATTAAATCAAGGCAAAATACCTAAGTGTGGAAACTGCCATAAAGGTAGTAGATACTCAGATACAGTTTTTAAAGTTATAACAATTATTGAAAATAATTTTAAATTTATAGGATATATGCAAGGATTGATAAAAAGATGGGGTGACTGTCTTTTGAAAAAGACTTATAGTAAAGCTGCCTTGCCAAGAACAATGGGATAAGCATGTTGGAAATGAAGTGGAGCACTTTGAGGAGGACTAACAGCCATGTGGTTTTTACCCAATAAAAATTTGAATTTAGACATTTTCCCTACTTTGTGATCAGCCTTCCTGGACCAACCATGCATGGCAATTTCTGCCAGGGAAAAATATTACAGTGTGTCATCATCTACCCAGCTCTGGTGCCTTGCGACTTCTGGCCCAGTCCCCACACCAAAATGACCATGGAAAGTAAATGTTTTGATCTAATTATTTGGGACATCCAGGCATCCACAACAGTGCAACTGAAGACACTCAGGAAAGAGTTGCTATAGAACTCCAGAGCTGCTATAGAACTGCACGAACACTGGGATAAGTGAGTTCAGAATGATGCAGGCTATTTTAAAGGCCATGTGCCTTTTACCACAAGAGAATTTTAAAATTTGAAATTCTCACTATTTTTGTCACATCTCCTAATTTTTAAAAGTGTTTGAAAGTAAAACCAGTCTCCTTTCTTTCACTCTTTGTCTGGCATGCTCAATCATGTGTACTCACGTTTTTGCACATATTCAAAATTTCAGATTACTGTTGCCAAAGTTAAAAGTTGGATGAAGTGAAAATGGCAGATAAACTAAAAGCTGCTCCTTTCCCAATCTTATGTGAGGAAATAATAAAACCTATATGACTTTGTCAGTTATAATTACATAAATATTGGTTCAAGTGTGTATTTTAAGATGTAAAGGAAATTATCAAACTCTAAAACCAAAAGATATCTCCTTCTAACTGTTAGAGGACCACACAAAAATAACCCCAAAAATCAATTTACAAAATGAAGGAAAAAAAAGAAGAAAAACCAGGTGAGTAGGTAAGCAAAAATAGAAAATGTCAAATCCCTCTAAGAGCTATTTTCTCATCGGTAAAATAAATAAAGCTAATTTGTGTATTAACTTTTTAGAACAATAACGTAATACTCAAAAATTATTTTTTCAAACACTGACAAAATTATTAGAAAAAAATTAAAAATCATGTATCTTACAAGGTCCTTTTATTTAAAATTTATAAAGAATGGTTGCAATTCATTAGTAAAACTATAAAAATACACTCTTAGAAGTTGACCAAACCTGAGTAGACAGTTCTTTCCTAGTGAGTGATGCTTACCATGGTTAGTCATAAAAGAAATGCAAATCAAATCTCCATAAGCTATCAGTTCATACCCACTGTGAGAACCACAGTAAAAACAAGATGCACAGCATGTTGTAATGGCCCAATATTTTTAGCATAATGACTAGAAAAAAAGATAAATGATAAACATGGCTTTAATGCTATATAGAGTCATGCAAATAATTAGATGGCCTGGAAATTCACAGGGTGAAATTTTAAGGGCAGTGTTTTTGCTAATTCTCAGTAAGTAATAATTATTTGAGTTGGCCCAGTGGGAGTGGAAAAGCCAGAGAAACATTGTTGGCCACCCAGGGCTGATGCCTGGGTGAAACACTGTGTAATTTGAGAAACATCAGCCATAGCTGGTGTTTTCCACAAGATGTCCCCTGGGTGGGTTCTACATGAGAACAGGGATGATGCAGAGGTAAACTGTGGTCCCCAAAAGACATAGTAAAAACTGTTTCCATCTCAAAGATTGGGATATCTTGTTTCCCCAGAGGGGCAGGGCCTGCCCACTGGCCTCTCAAGAATGTTGTCACATTTTAAAGCTACTAAAGAACTTAGATAAATACTCTAAAGGTAAGCGTGGATTTGCCCAGTCTTCCATGGTGAGGAAAGAATAAGAAGACTGTCATTCAAACCAGATCCTGAAAGGGCCTTCTTGGAGAATCAGGGCAGCAACCCAGGGGAAGGAATCTTAGCAGAAATGTAAGGGTGTAATTAGAGGACAGAGAAGAAGGAGGGAGGAAAGGAAGGAGGAGGGAGGGAGGGGGAGAAGGAGGGAGAGAGGGAGGGAGAGAGGAAGGGAGGGATGGATGGAGGGAGGGACGGTGGGGTTCAGCAAAGAGAATGGACAATGACCAGACTGAAGAGGAAATGGCCAAGGATTTGCCAAAATGGACGGAGTATGTGAATCCATAGATCTAAGAAATCTCAAATAGTTTAGTAAACCCCAGGCAGGATTAGAAAATAAGGGAAAAGAAGAAAGAGAAGAAAAATAAAAGGAAGAGGAAAGAAAAGAAAGGGAAATTACATAAAGATATTTCGAACTCAAAGTCAGCAGATGAAGTTCAAATTTGTTTTTTGAAGAAAATTCATGTGTCTTTAGCAACAACAACAACAACAACAAAAAAAAAAAAATATATATATATTTGCCATACAAGTGCTTATTCTGCTGAGCCATCTCCCTGGCCCAAAAATACTTTAAACGACTTATTTATCATAATAAATTAGGAAAATACCTATCAAACTGCCACCAACATACCTCCCAGATATAGAGAAATCAATCCTGAAATTTATTTGGAATCACAAACGACCTAGAATAGCAAAGGTAATCTTGGCCAATAAAGACAAGGCAGGAGGCATCACAATTCCTGACTTGAAATTATACTATAAAGCCACTCTGATAAAATCAACATGGTATTGGCAACAAAACAGACCTGAGGATCAGTGGAATAGATTAGAAGATGCAGAGGCATCTACAATCACACTCAGCCATCTGATATTCGACAAAGGGGCTAAACAAGCTCACTGGAAGAAAGATAGCCTCTTCAACAAATGGTGCTGGAAAACATGGCTTTCTACATGCTGAACACTAAAACTTGACCCAGCTCTATCACCATGCACTAAGTTAAAGTCAAAATGGATTAAAAACCTAAACATTAAAACAGAAACACTCAATCTCCTGGAAGAGAAAGTAGGAGGAACTCTTGAAGACATAGGGGTAGGTAAAGAGTTCATGAACAAACGTATATTTGCATGGGAAGCACTAGAAAGAATAAACAACTGGGATCAACTCTTCTTAAGGAGCTTCCGCATGTCAAAAGAAATTGTCAACAGAGTGAAAAGACAACCCACAAATTTTGAAAAAATCCTAACTAATAAGCAATCAGACAGAGGTCTACTGTCAAGAATATATAAAGAACTAAGATATAACAGGGCCCTGAAATTTAAAGACCCGATTCAGAAATGGGCATCTGAGATGAATACACACTTCTCAGAGGACAAAATTAAAGAAGCAAATAAATATATGAAAAAATGCTCCACATAACTAGTCATCCATGAAATGCAAATAAAAATAACACTGAGATACTATTTCACTCCAGAAAGAATGGCTATCATAAGGAAATCAACCAACAACAAATGCTGGAGAGGTTGTGGAGAAAAGGGAACACTTCTCCACTGCTGGTGGGAATGTAGACTGGTACAACCATTGTGGAGGTCAGTGTGGAGACTCCTCAAAAGAGTAGGACTAGAAATCCCATTCAAGCCGGCTATCCCCCTACTGAGAATTTTCCCAAAGGATCTGAAAACATTGTATCATAGTTATATATGTGTACCTATGTTTGTAGCAGCACAATGTGTGATAGCAAAATCTTGGAAACAACCAAGATGTCCATCACATGAGGAATGGTTGAAAAAAATGTGGTATTTCTATATAATGGAGTATTACTCAGCTGTTAAGAATGAGAAGTTTGAAGCATTTATATTGAAGTGGATGCCACTTGAACATATACTCATAAGTGAAATAAACCAGACACACATGTGTAAATATCGTATAGTCTCCCTAGTATAACAAGCAAAAAGCAGAAATACAAAAGGAAACGTACAACAACTAAAATCAATTGAGTCCGACAAGGCAAAATGAATGGCATATGCACAGGATACTAATCAGCTTTTCTTCTGGATGGTTAACAACCTAAGTTCACAGATCAAAGTTGGAGAAATAGAAGAGCCACAAGGCCAGCCAACATTTTAGCCCTAGGCTTTCAGGGTCAGCAAAGACTCAGGACATAGGAGAACCTGTACTGCAACATCATGAAACTCAGTTGATCTCCAAATTTTCTGAACAAGCAGATTATGGAGCCACAGGGGAAAGAGATTGATGACCTATACTGTGCCTGGGGAGAGTCATATGGAGAGAGAACTTTCTCTCAGGCTCTCAACCTCCCAATTGCTGGGATTATAGGCATGTACCACCACTGCCAGTTCCGGGGCTGCATGGTGGGCGCCCACATCTAGGGCTGAAATGGGGGTCCGGGGCCAAGACCACATGGCATGTGGGGCTGAGGATTGAATTTGGTTCTTGTGTTTGCCAGGTAGATGCTTATGCCTCTGAGCTATCTCTCAGGCCCCTATAGGTTTAAAAATTAATTTCAAAATCAGTTGCAGCATCAGGGCATTTCCCTCCAAAACATCAGCACACTTTAATAAAAGCTAAATATTTGCTTACGGTTCTATTTTCTCCTCTGGTGGTGAAATTTGCATGTGATGACCAGTACACATCTCAAGCTTCCTGTTCAGGTCTGCACCTGGGGACCTCAAATTTCACCATGTCACACAACAGTCACCAACATCCCAGAGTCCCTCACACTTCTTTCCAACACAGGTTAGTTTTGCCTGCCCTAGACCTTCATATAAATGGAATCACACAGGATGTACTTTATTATTATTATTATTATTATTATTATTATTATTATTATTATTATTTTTGTCGTACCGGGGATTGAACTTGGGAGTGTGAGTTTGAGACCAGCCTGGGAGCTACAACAGTGGGAACAAGGCCAGCCACAACTGCATAGTGAGACCCTGCCTCAAAGAAAAAAAAAATTTTTAAATGTACAATTAGAGGTGGGAGGAGGCATGACTAGATAAACAGAAGTCATGCAGGGAGTGCAACAGTGACAGGATTTGTAGACTCTAGGTGCTAGGTACATAAGTGTCATCTATACTTTTTTTTTTTGTATCAGGACTCAAACTCAGGACCTTGTGCTTGCCAGGAAGATACTTGTGCTGCTGAGCTATATCTCCACCCCTCCTATACATTTTAAAAACTTTTTTTGTATATGTGAAACTTATCTAATAGAGAGTTCCAGTCCTGGTAGCAAAAATAAAAATATATTGGGAAAAATTGTACTACCAATTAGGAAATACGAATCATCTTCATTGGAAACTCAAATTTTAGCTGGTAAAATGGAGCTTGAATTTTAGCCAAGCATGCAGCTTTGCAGTCAGCCTGCAGCAGTTTTGTCATACACACTGTGCAGTCAAAAACATGATAGGTGTTTAGTTTTAAAAATCTGTTACAGGGAAAGACATAGTCATAAATCCAACTCAACTCCTCCCCCTGGCTACTCCCTTGTTCTGGCTATTTTCTGAGCCTGCTTTGGAGTTCTCTTTCCTGAGGGTCTTTACGAGACATGATGAAAAATATGGTGACTATGGCCGCAGAGTACCATCCAACAGGAGGGTAAGAACATGACATTGTGTTTTCCCACCTTAATTACTGGATGTGGTGCTGTGTGACTTCTGGCTCTTAAACAAAATTAAAATGAGTCAAGCATTTGCCGTGACTCATCCACATGGATGACACAGACAAAGGATCTACAGAATAAGGTACAGGACTACAAGATAAACCCGAGGGGACTTCATTGACCTCATAAGAAACATAAAGTACATGTGTTAGTATATAGGTCTTGCTCTATCTAGGTCTTAACCATGCAGCAGAAAAGTATAAAAATGAAGTATAGATCGCGGGGCCATAATATTAAGTTGAGCTGTAAATGGCTATGGTCGACAACTTCTTCGGATAACTCACTATTGTTGTGGAATGCTGGACTGTGTTGGATTGTGTTGTCGAGGTCAAGCACCTAAGTTAGTTGAATGACAATGGAGTGCCCACCTTTGATAGGTGTAGACAAAGGAAGGGGTATGGAAAGGAAGAATCATGATGTGTGTGTATAGACAGTGCAGTTGGATAGATAACACTGTGCTTCTACATAATTCTATGAGAGGCAAGATTTGCGCTAATGGTGGTTGGACAGGATATTATGTCAGCTTCTAGTACTATGGACAACCACTAGGAAAATAACAAGGTAGAAAGTATGAATTATTGAATCTTTGATATAATTCAGGTATAAAAAATAAGATATGCAAAGAGCTACACTCTATTTACTCATAAGACACATACAGTATAATAATGTCTGTAAGTATAATATCATGTATGCACCAAAACATTATGAAAACAGTTTGCAATGTATTCATTTATCAAATCCATCTTGTCAAGATGTCTTAAAACTGTCTCGTTGATATTTGTAGCTCAATAAAACAAACAAAAAAAAAAAAGGAAAAAAGAAAGTAAATTAGGAAAATAGTACCCAGACCTGTGCTTCATGGAAGAATGGATATACTACAAAGAACAGCCAAAATTAAATTATCAGAGGTTAAACCAGTCAATCCAATAGATTAATGTATATGAAAGATTGTTATTTAAGAAATAAAAACTTTATAAAGATTCACTTTACATGCACTTACAATGCTTGAAAGTGAAAGTCATTCACTTTAAATGCTATTTTAATTAAATTTTATTCAAATAAAATACACAAATGCAAGACTGAAAATATAATGTGACTATGTTAGTTATAGAGGAAACTAGAAAAATAAGAATCACTAAAATTCATGAAATAGAATCAAATTTTATTTTTATGAAAAGGTTAATTTCCAAGCAAAGATTATAAAATCTACTTAAAAGAATCAGAATATTTATCAAAGAATAAAAACCTATTCATATGTGCTTAAAAAATAAGTAAAAGAAGCAGAAACCTGAATAGACCAATTTCCATGTAGATTACTGAGAAGATTATTCAGAACACTTGAAATTTCTTTCCCAGACTTTTCAAGTTTAGATGGTTTTATGTAAAATTATATTATGCCTTACGTAATTCAGTACATATGCATAATAAACAGTTACATTTAAAATTCCGACTTATTTTTATGAAATTAGATTATCTTGATATCAATGCTTGAAAAAAACACTAAAACCATGCAACTAAAAAAGTAAAAATAAAAATAGCGTACGAGACACTCTCATTACAAATATAGGTGCAGAATTTCTAAGTGAAATTCTAAGAAATCAATTGCAATGCTAAATAAAAGTAAGAATAGACCATGTTCAAGTGGAATTATTCCAGAGGTAAAAGAATATTTTTTTTGCTAGGAAAGACATCTATTTAATGGATATTATTATTCCTACTATTCAAAACAAAACCTACATAATTATCGCTATGCATATGAAAAATACATTAAGATACACTTAAAAATAATACATGCTATTTTTAAAGTAGTTTTGGCTTTAAAGAAAAAACTGAGTTGAAAATACACAGTTCCCATATAGTATCTTTTCCTCTAGAAGTCCTTGGTCAATAGCATCTTGCAGTGTTGTGGCACACATGTTAAAATTGTTGAGCTAGGGCTGGCCAAATAGCTCAGGGGAGCTTGAACCTGCAAGGAAGCACAGGGGCTACAGGTTAGATCCCTGGGCCTGCTGTGCGGGCACCACTCCCTGGGTATGCTGAGATGGCTATTGAGACTGGGGGTGGTAGCGCGTGTCTGCAATCCCAGCTCTTGGGAGGATAATCACTGTTAGTCCAGTCTAGTAGTGAGACCCTGAACGCCCTGTAGACCCTTCCTTAAAATACAAAAAAGAAAAAGGTTGAGCCAATATTGATTCATTATTATTGTCTTCTAAAGTCCATAGTTTACATGACAGTTCGCTCTTGATGCCGTATATTCTGTGACTCTTGGCAGACATATACTGACAATTATCCATCTTACAGTATTTCATACAGTTGTTTAGCCACCCTAAAGTTGTGCATACATCTTCCACTCTCCTTTATCCCTGTTGACTTGGCAATGTCTGTTGTCTTCAATGCCTCCAGCAATTTGCCTTTTCCAGAACATCATGTAGTAGGACTCATGTACTGTTTGATCTTTGCAGATTGTCTTCTTTCATTAGCAAAGTGAATTGAAGATGACTCCTTGTCTCTGCATGGCTTGACAGCTCTATCCTTTTTATGAATGATGATATCTATCATACAGATGGGAACAGACCTCAGGTTATTTATCCACTCACCTACTGAAAGACATTTGAGTTGTTTTCAGGTTTTGATGAATAAAGATGCTGAAATCATTTGTGTGTAGGGTTTTGCCTGCTTGTAAGTTTTCATCTCATCTGTAGAAATATCAGGGTAAGTATTACTGGGTAACAGTATGTTAGTTTTGTAAGAAACTACAAATCTGAACTACAAAGTGGCCATCTTCTTTTTTCCTTCCTATCACCCATGAATAAGCATTTCTGTTCTTCCACATCCTTCCAGTGTTTTTTTGTCAATATCTTGAATTTTTGCCATTCTCATCATGGTATCTGATTTTGTAATTTGCAAATCCTTAATGATGTGGTGCTGAGCATCTTTTCGTATGTGAATTCTCCATTTATACATCTTACTTGCTTTTTTCTTTTTTATTAATTTTATTGTAAAACAATGAGACAGTTTCAAAACAGATTAATAGGAGAGCTTCAATAATTAATACATTGTGTGTTGTTGTCTTTCTAGTGGTTATTCATAGTACAAGATGCAGACATGATATCCTGTCCAAACACTATTAGTACAAATCTTTCTTCTCATTGAATTAAAAGTAGCTGTATATCTATCTTAACTATTTTGTACATACAGATAAAAATGGTCCTTCATTTGTATCCCCTTTTTTATTTAGTTTTCTCAGAGATGGGTATTTCATTGCCATTTAAATATTGTAGGTGTGTGAATTCAGCAAAATAATCCAGTACGCTCCAGTAGTCCATAATAGTAATGGGTTGACTTTAGGACTGGCAACGTCAGAAGTTATTGACTTGAGCCCTTTACAGATCAACATATTAGTATGGCTTTACTTTTCATACCTCATTATTATACTTTTCTCCTGGATGGTTAGTTAAGACCAAGGTAAAGCAAGACCTATGCAACAAGAAATGTAACTTTTGTATCTGACAAGGTCAGTCAAATCCTCTCAGGATTTACCCTGAAACAATGTAATTCAGTTTGTAGATCCTTTATGAGTGCCAGCCATATGGATGAGTCAGAGCCATTGCTTGACCAATTTGCTCTCTGTGAAAGCCTGAGAGAATGTTTTCTCTCTGTTTGACTCTCCTTAGGCATACTCTACACTGTTGATCACTTTTCTCTGTGGCCCCATAATCTCCTTGATCAGAAAATTTGGGACATCACCGAGTTACAGGATATACATCTGGTGGCATGCGCCACAGTGCCCAGTCTGGGTGGCTGGCTCAGAGTGACTGGGGGCAGGGCCAGTGTGGCATATAGTACCAGGGATTGAACTCCATTCCCTGACCTTGCCTAAGCAGGTGCTTAGTCCACTATCTTGTCAGCCCTGTGATGTTTCTATTCAGATGATTTTCCTGTATATAACCTGGGTTGTTTGTGTTTTCTTCTTTAATTTTAATAGTTCTTTATGAATGTTGGATGCCAGTTCTTTACTTGATATATGTGTTCTGCAAAAGCTTTCTCTCAGTTTGTTAGTTTTTTTATGTTCATTACAATGTCATTGAGTAATTCAAGTTTGTAAGCTTAGCCTATCAGTTTTATTTTCTTTTAGAAATCTAAGCAGTTTTTTTCCATTTATCTTCTCAGAGTCTTACAAGATATAATTTTTAAATTTTAAATGATGGGTTAAAATGAGTCATAGTTTCTACCAGATTATTCAAATAGAGCCTTTAATGAATGAATCACTCATAACAAGCTTGGCTAGTTCTTATACTTGCCCAGGTCGTGGGGCACCTAGAGTCTAGCAACTGTTTGAAGCTCCTATCACTCCCAGGACAGACAGGTCAAAGGAGAGGGTGGTTGCTGGAACTTAACTTGTAAAGCTGGAGCTCACCTCTACCGAAGATTTCCTGTCCAGGGAGGGGGGAAGCCAAGAAGAAGAGATCCTTATCTCCTGCTCCTCACCAAACAGTAAGTCAGGGACCCCAGCTTGGCCGTGCCAAGCAGAAGGCAGCCAGCAAGAGAGCCTAGGGACTGAAGTCTTCAGGGATTTACTCCCTGGAATGTAGGGCAGAGCAGAGATGTGTGGGGATGGCTAACGAGGAGCTCCTCCAGACTCCAGGCGTCACAGCAATTCAGCATGTTACAATTAGTACAGGCCAAGGTTTAAAGCTGAGCTCCACCATGCAGCTGCTGTGTGACTAAGTTCTGGTTAGGTAGCATCTTTCAGTCTCTGTTTCTTTTCTTAGTAACTTGAATAATAACAGTCTTACATTAGAGATATGCAGATGCTGATGCTTACTTTGAAAGGTATTAATGCATGCTCTATGAACACTGGCTGCCATTACTATTGCTGCCATTTTAGTCATTATCTGAGAGAAAGGGTAGTAAAAGCAAGCAGCATAGCCAAAAATGTGAAATTGTTCATCAGCCTAAGATAGAAGCCCTACACTCAAATTAATAGGCAAGTCCATTTGTCCCAGGATAGGCCCAGCATTCACACTCATAATCCAGCAGCACTCACACCCATAATCCCTGCATTGAATCATGAATTAATCACAAACTCTAGAAGTCTGCCCCATAACTGCATGAGGCTTTGCAAGGAAAACTAGACACAAACTATAACATAACTGAAGTCATATTTGGAAATGAAACCCTGGCATCTTCCCATTCTAACCAAGAGCAAAGCAAGGATGTCTGATTATGCCATTGTCATTTAAAATTCTAGAAATTTCAGTGAACACATTAAGATTTATACCTTTTTAGATTATAGGAAGAAATCACTATTTAGAAGGCCACTCCACCCTTTAAAATTTGGTGTGGCCAAACACCACAAGAATATATACAAATTAGTAGTTGTTCTAAAACCCAGAAGAAAACTAATCATAATATTTAATAAAACAATCCTCTGCTTATGATAACACCAAAATATTAAGTAATAAATAGTTTTAATGAAGAATTTTTATGAACAATATGGAGATAGCCAAAAAATAAAAACAAAAATATAGGTACTTTAAAAGGAGAATGTATTATATGAAAATATCTTATATTTGGAAACTAGAAAGTATCAAAATTTTTGTCAAACTTATTTTTAGCTTTAACACTATTACATTATAAATTCCCAGTGGATTTATTTTAAAAGTCTTCAAGTAAGACTAAAAGTTATCTGGAAGAATAAACTCATTAGTTAGGCTTAGAATAGTTAAGTAAAAAGAATTAAATGGCTAAATGGGCGAGGTCTGCCTTATCAGCTGTAGGAGCCTAATTTAATGTTAATACAAGTAAAGCAGAATGTCTGATATAAGAATAGATTATTGGAACAATGAAAGAAAGTAGAAATTCTGGAAAGAGAATGAATACATTAATATAATAAAATAAGCTTGATTTGCCTCAACACATTACCTCAAATAATTGCCAGGTGGATTAGAATTTTGAGTGTCAAAAATAGATCACTGTAAAAAGCTTAGAGGAATATGGAATAAAATATCTGTGTGTCTCAGAATGGAAAATGGCTCTCTATGAATAAAAGCAATGCAAAATAGTCGTGTCACAAAATTGACATGACTGCATGAATAAAGCCCTTCATATTTCAGCTGTTAGCCCCTCTCATTTCACCTTGCTGCTTGCTGACTGTGGGGCCTGTTCCCAGGCTTCAATTAGAACAGGATCAGAAGGTCTGTTACACTGACATGAGTTACCCCATAGCTAGCTTCTTGAATGATTTATTCTTGGAATTCAACTGAGGTTATCATACCACTGCCTCATGGGGGACACAAGCTGCAAGTTATAGGTGGCATTTCCCCAGACTATAATCCAGAAAACTTTTGTATCTAAAAAATTGCTCTTAGACCTCAGGGAAATCTGAGCTTCACCTGAAGACAGGAGTGGAGAGGTCCAAGTAAATGTAACAATCCCCATTTTATGGAGAAGGAGTACTGTGCTTCTTTGAGAACCAACATTTACTTTCTCTGAATGATATTTTACCATTTCTTGTTCATAGGAATAAGAAATTAGATGCACAGCGTCCCCCCATAGTTTCTAAGAATCTACAACCATATACAAGATAGTTGAATTATATTTCATGAGACTTCATCTGTATTTTAAAAAGAATATTAGTGATTAATGTCTAAAAATTACAGCCAAAGACAACAAATCATGACATGGCTTCCGTTTGCTCTGCTATGCCCTTCCTCCAGGAAAGTTTTCTCTTGTATGTTCATTTAGGCAACACAGACCCACACTATACATCTCCCAGGTCCACAAAAGTATATATAGTTACGGAGAATCTAGACAATGCAAAGGAAAAGCCAAGTCTTTGTGATCTGGTCACCACTTTGTCACCTGTACCACTGGAGGCAAATGTGTGAGGTAAAGCCTTCAGGTTTTGGAGTCTCATCCAGCAGTCAAGACTTGTTTTAAGAGTGTAATCCTGGCGATGCTCCAGAGCTGGGTTCCCTGGGCTCCCACCTGACTCCTTCTAGTGCTCCTGAACTCTCCTGGGAGAGAGATATTTACCCTGTCCTAAGATTGCTGTTCTTTTTCCTTTGAGAAAGCTTTTTGTCTCACATTTAGCTGCCCAACTGGCTCACTCTGAGTCCCACATTTGGGACTGCAGATCCTATTGAGAGCAGGTCTGGTGGTCTTAGGTAATCATCAAAGTCCCTTTTGAATAGATATTTGGTGGGACAACAGGACACTTTGAAGGTAACTGGGCATCTAATAAGTAGGCTTCCCAGGTATAGATGTTACCCTGGGTCAAAACTACCACCAGGCCTCACTCTGGGATTGCTTAGTGCCGCCTTCTCCAGCTTGGTTTTTGAAGACAGGGTTTTCTTTAGAAGAGCGGAGCAATCCAGGCACATTGGCAGGCAGCACTCACACTACACCAATTCTAAACATCATCATAATATGTGGGAGCAGTTATGTTGCTCTATCAGTTTTCCAAACATGGGAACTAAACATTTCATATTGTTTTATTCATTAAATTATCCCCCAGAGTGAGATAAGTATCTTCTTTGGCATTTCATAGATAAAGAAAAGCTAAAAGTGCTGAATAACTTCCTCAAACACTAAGTGGTCCAATGGGTTTTATTCCAAAGTCCATAGTTTTACCTGTTCAGCTGTCCTGCATCTCACTGTACCTCTCTGAGCTCTGGCTGTCTCAACTGTGAAATGGGAACTACAGTGCAAGGCAGTGCGAGCTTGTCTTGAGAGAAGCAGGCAGCAGGCAGCTTGATTTCTTCTGAGGCACACACCCAACACCCATGGTGTAAAGCAAGAGAGGTTTATTTAGCTTATAATTTCAGAGGATTGAGTCCATGGCTGGCTCCAAGGTGAAACTTCATGGTAGAAGAGCAAAACCGTTTAGGTCAAGACTGCTGGGAAGCAGAGAAAGGGAACAGAATTGGAGAAGACGACCAAACATAGACCCCAAGGCCGGGCTCCAACAGCCTCCCAGGTGAATCCCAAAGACAGTCAAATTGATGCTGCCCTGTAAGGGGCACACCCAGGCATTAACTGCAGTAAATCACACAGAGTGAAGCTTAAACTTTCAGAGAATAATGAAAAAGAGCAATCACAAGAGTATGCAGGTGGTAAATCCAGAAGAATATTACTCATAAATAATAAGAATACTGTCTTAAAATACATGACTGCAATAGTACTTTATAGTCAAGAATTCATGGTATAGTCATTAGAAAACATGTAGCTCTTTGAAAAACTTTCTAATAAGCTTACTTCAGAAAAACATAATTAAATAATATAAATAAATCCAAAAGCATTCTAAGAAAGGACAGAAAAACATAGGCTAGGTCAAACAAGAAACAGGAACATAGATTTAAACCAAAATCAAGTAAATGTAAATAGACTACGTATTCGTTTTAAAATACAAAATTACAAGACTAGCTAAAGATTGAGACAAAGCTAAACATGCTCCTTAGAAGAAACATAATTTAAATGTATGAAATATTGTTAGCAAAGAATTGGAAAAAATATTATCCAAACCAAAAATTACATATGCAGAGATACATAGTTTATTTAAGAATAATACAAATTTTAAATTTAAGAAGAACAAATTGAAATATTTGTACCCAGTAATGCAGTCTCAAAATAGGTAAATTAAAAAATCAAAGATCTAAAAGGATAAAGAAATGCACAATTGTAGTGGTAGACTACCTAAATATATAATAAAATGAAGATTTTTCTCTCACTTCTCCCTGTCTCCCCTTTCATTTCTAAGAAACCGGCTCACTTGACCATGGAGTTGGAAAGTTACAAGTGGGCAGAGGAAGTGGGCAGGCTGACATTAGGCAGGAAGTGATGCTACAGGCTGTAGGCAAATATTTTCTCCCCTGGGAAATCTCAGATCGGTTCTAAAGGCCTTCAACTGATTGGATGAGAGCAACCCTCATTTTAAGAATAATCATCTCTTATGTAAAGCTATCTCCCTGTAGATGCAACCACATCTAAATGATGTCAAACATTGACATCAATTTGAAGGAGTATTTGGTTAAACAAATGAGATCAGAGCCTAAAGATTTTAACACACTTATTTATTTATTTATTTTTTTTTTTTGTATTTTAGGGAAGGGTCTATAGGGTGTCCAGGGTCTCACTACTAGATTGGTCTGGTAGTGTTCTGCCTGTTTACAGCCTCCCAAGAGCTGGGATTGCAGGTACGTGCCACCATGCCCAGTCTTTTAACACAGTGTTGCATTTATGCTATATTTCCATTAAGCACACACATGTGCACACATACACACACAGAATTATAAAACAGTTAACAAAAGTAAGCCAATGACTTTGCAATTATCACAGGCTAGCTTCCCTGGAAACTTACCCTGAGATAGAGATGAATATGCAGGACATTTATCAGAGGTTGCTCTTGGGATCAATAACCTGTGGAAGGGAAGAACATAGAGTTAGGATTAGAGTGATGGGATGTGGAGCTGGGTGCATGGACATTAGTAACCTCAGCCAAGCCTGGCAGGTTGGAAGATGGGCCAGTTTCTCAAAGCTGTACTGAACTCAGGTAGACCGCAGCTTCCATGCTCTCTGAGTCAATGAATCACTGGAGAGAGCAAATCCTGGAATGAGAGGCCTTGAGTAAGGTGAAGGTCCTCAGAGTGGGATGACCTCTTAGTGCCCAGAAATCCATGTGTTACCATTGCCTTCAATCTAAAGCGTAGGAAGTGGAGAATGAGACTAGCACTGCTGGTGTAATGATTAGTAAATGTTTTGTTAGCTCTCCTTCCTGAGCCAAAGTGAAGAAACCACAAAGAAGGGCTTCATTCCAGATGGCTTTTTCTAAGTGCCTTCTGCATGCCTGAGCTTTCTTACCCTCTCAAGACATTTAACAATTCCTTAGCATTTCAATTCATATACAGTCTTTGGTTGTCATTAATTCATGTCCTCCTAATTGCAATGCTTCCTTGGAAAATCATTGTGTGTGGAAAATACAGGCTGCCTAACACATTTTCCCAGACAGGAGTTTGGCTGCCAACAGGGAATTCTACACAACCAAAAACTCTCAATGATGGATGCTCAACACAATAATGGTTAAATTAAAAAATAAAGCTGCTAATAAAATTTTCATGAAACATTTTCTGTCATTTTTTTTCTAAAGTGCTTATTCATAAACGATTTAGAAAACTTTGTCCCTAATGATACATGATGGGTGAATGTGCTATGATTCTCTTGAGTGACTCAATTCTCTCTTTTTCATACTTAATGAATTTCTCCCAAGTGAATGTATTGGTGCTGCCATTAGTCAACGTTCCCCAGAGAACCAGGGTCAATAAGGAGATGTATCATGAGATACTGGTCCAAGTGATTACTAGGTGTGGCAGGTAAGACCTGGAGACCCAGAGACCCAGGGAAGCTGCTGGTGTTGCTTCAAGGCCTGAGACCGTGAACAGACAGTGAAGATTACAGTCCAGGCCTGCAGGCCTGAAAATCAGAGGAACTGAGGGCAGGGCAATGTCCCAGCTCTGTCAGCAAAGAGACAATCTTTCCTTGTTTTCCTTTTTATTGTAAGCAATTCAGAATGGATGGAATGGTGCCCTGGCCTGAATGATGTCCACCACAGTGGCCAAGGTCAGTTTTCCTTCTTCAACTTGTTGATTCACATGTTAATCTCTTCCCAAACCCCACCAGGGGCCTTCTCAGAACCTACATCTTACCCGTTAAGAGCATCCTATGACCCAATCAAGTTGACATATAAAATTAACAATCACAGATGAAAATCGAAGTCAAATAACATAGAACTTTTTCAATAAAATACATTTTAAAACTTAATACCCTAGTGAGTGCAGTTCAGGTACACAGCACTGAGTGTCAGGCCCCTCCAGACCCATCACCCCTCCCTGTGCTATTCTGAGCCATGGATGATGACATCTCAGACCAGCACTCTCTGGGCTCCTTTGTTCTCTGGTTTCTCAGGAAATCTGGCCACAAAGGCATGGAAAGAAGCTATGGAAGCTTCTCAAAGGCTGAAGTATTAGTAACCCTTCTTCGCTGTGTGTGGGCAGTGACTGTATTCCTGTGTAAAGGCCTCTACTTGTTCCTGTGCTCTCTCCAGGCCTCTGACAGGCCCTGCAGTCCTGTGGGGGAGGAATGGCTCTCCTGTGACTGCTGCATGAATGGTCAACACTCCTTGCTGGTTACCCAATGCTCCTCCCATGTGGCTGAGACTCCGTCTTTCTTACGTGCTGTTCTAGTACCTGGCTGGAGGGCACCATCTGCCACTGTGGAGACTCTGCTGGGTGGGGCACTTATCTGTGGCACTTAATATTTCATGTTTTATTATTTGTGTCCAGTTTTTTGTTTTACCAGATTTAGTTCTTGAGAGAAAATTTCACCAGTATTTAATTATACAACTTTATCCACAGAATTTTGCACAGAAATCTTCAAAAGGCACTTGCTTTATCTGACTTGCATGAACAGAACTGGCTGCTCGGTGTTTTCCTGTGTGGTTCTTTAAGTGTGACCACAAGAGAAGACAGAGCACGGGCCAGGGAACTAGAGCTTGTTCCACTCACAGGTGCTGGAAACCAGAGGTGCCCGGTGCAGTGCAGGACTACATGGGAAAGCACCAGCCAGTCAATGGAGACAGAGCAGGTGGAAAGGATCCTGCCAGAGCTTCTGGGGGGATCGTAGCACTGAGTAGTTTGAATCACTGGTGGCTTCTAGGCCATGAAAGTGGCCCCTCCTTGTACCTGAGTTGGGATGGCTAAGGCAGATGAAAAAAGTCATCAGTCTGTATCCATGGAAGATCAGCTATATGCACTCCCATGAATAGCAAATCCCACAGATGCTCAAACCTTTATATAAAAAAGCATAATATTTGCATATAACCTATGCACATCTTCTTACGTATTTTAAGTCATCTCTAGACTGCTCATAATACCTAACACAATGTAAATGTTATGCAAATAAGATTATGCTGTACAGTTTAGGGAATTATGACAAGAAAAAAATCTGAGCGTGATCAGTACAGGTGCAATAAAAAATATTTTCCACCCATGGTTGATTGAATGTATGCATACAGATTCAGGGATATGGATGGCAGCTGCATTGACTCCATCTTCCTCCCCCACCCCCCAAAAAACCAAACAAACATAAATGAGCAAGGTGAACTCTGTCTGCCTTGTAACAAACACTTCAAGAGTTGGAAGAGGAGCCCACTCACTCTCCTCCTATGGCAGAGCAGGCTGGGACACCCCTACCGCCCCCCCACACCTGTCTTTACAGGGTAATGTGCAGCTGTGGCCTGGGGACGTGAAGTGTGAATATGGTTAGTAAATTGCTTTTGTAAAATGCAGATCCGCCTTCCTCTAATTTGGCTTCAGGTATTGTTTTGCTGTTTTATGAGTCTGAATGTAATTAGTCAAAATTAAAATCTGAAACCTCTAAGTATATTTGCTGTCTGACTTCATCTGAGGCAATGAAAAACAAATAACTCAACAGAGATTTCGTTATATTTTTCAGATCTAAGGTGGCAGCATGTGGAAGTCAGTCTCTTTTAAGAGCAAGGAGGTTCTCCAGGGGACTGAGAGAACCTGTAACTCAAATCCATTTCACCTGAACTGTCGGCAATGTCTCTAGACAGGAGCCAGACAGGGCATTAAAGTAGGAATGTGCTCAGAGTCTTGATCTGCAGAGAACTCATCTTAGTCTTCCTTTTCAGGGGATCAAGGTAGTAAGGAGATGACACTGCTTTCTACATCATCGCTACCTTCCTACTTCCATTTCTGAGCTGCATGATTATCTATTTATATTATTTATTTATACTCAGATTGCAAATGATATATCTGCCTGAAGTTCAGTAACATTATTGACAAGAACCAAGAATGTACACATTACTGATGCTAAAGCCTTTATTTTCTCCCAAATTGGCTTCCTCTTTCCTATTAGTTTTTTCTTTTTTTAAATAGAACCAATAGGATAGGATGCTGTAGCTTGAATATGTCCTCTCCTGAATTCATGTTGAAACTCAATTTACACTGTTATGATATTAGGATGTAGAACATTTGGGGAAATGATGGAGTCTCAATGGTTCTACTCTTGTGAATGGATTAGTGCCTGAGGGGAGGGCTGGAGGGCAGGAGCTGAAAAGTTTTGGCATTGTTCCCAGAGCAGGCAGACCACCCCCAGGTAGCAAAGCGTCTGCAGCTTGACCTCTGCCTGCCATCGTCCAGAGCTGCAAGAAATAAGTTCCTGCTCCTTATGGTCTCTTGTACACTATAATGTCATTCTCATCTCAGGTACCTTGTTGTAGCAGGACAAAAGAACTAGGATGTCTAGAGCGACATGCAAGATGCAATTTGTCAAAGGAATTGAACTATGCACTTACGGAAACCAAGAGTCTCACTCTCTGCTACCTGCAAACTAGGATATGTGGTGGTATCATTCATCCTGTGCCTGAGGGCCTGAGGGCCAGGGAAACCTGGGTACAAGTCCTGGGTTTCACAGGCACGAAGAGTAGGAGCTCAGATGCCTTAGGCTGGAAGATGGATATTCCAGTTCAAGGAGGGAGACACAGAATTTCCGTTTCCTTCCACCCAGGTCCTGACCCCGTAGATGAGGCTGGGTCTTCCATACTTGGTCCACTCACGCAAATGTTGTAGTTTGGAAACAGGCTCACAGACACACCAGAAAGAATGTTGCATCCCCTTACCCAGTTAGGTGTGCATCCCCTTACCCAGTCAAGTGCATACATAAAATTAGATACCACATCTTCTAATTCCCCACCTTTTCCCTATCCTTCCTTTTTACTTTACTTTCTAACTTCACTTTCTCCCTTTCTTTCCTGAATAGGCCCTATGGAAAGCACAAGTATGGGACAGCGCGGTCTCTACTCATGGAACTTGAATACTGCTACATGACTGCTGAAAACATAATAGGAAAATTGCCAATAAATATACAGAATTTCTTTCCCCTATGAATACAACAAACCTCACAATCTATAGTCGTCATTTTCTGTGTCTCTTCTACCTAAAATGTATGTGCCAGATAAATACTCTGTAGTTGTGAATGGGATATTATACATAAGTCGTATCTGTGCTGATGAGATCAAGGTAAGATTCAGTCACTGTGGACCCTGCTATGGCCCTAATGCAGTGACTGGCATCTGTACAAGAAGAGAGAGATTTGGAGATATAGACATGGGAAGAATGTCATGCAGTGGTTGAACTGGACAGTGGAGTGATTCTTCTGTAAGACAAGAAACGTCAGCTATTTAGCAGCAATCACTAGAAACAGAGAGAGAGATAAAAGAGAGAGGGGGAGAGAGAGAGAGAGAGAGAGAGAGAGAGAGAGAGAGAGAGACCAGATGCCCTCTCAGAGCCTCCAGAAGGAAGTAACTAACCCTGGGGCCACCTGCATTTAGGACAGCAGACACTCAGTGTGAAACACTGATTTTTTTTCTCATTTCAAACCACCACGTTTGTGCTGATTTGTTAAAGCTGTATGAGGGAGCTAATTTACCAAGTCACTGCAACAATAAAATCATTGCCTCCAGACACTCTACCTCCCCAGTAACATCTCTGGAGCACTCTGGAGATTGCATTTTGGGCAGGCTCTGCACAGAGGAAGGGGGACTCAGGCATGGGAACAGAGACAGAAGGGAGACCATGAATTCAGAGATCTGAACACTTAAACCACTGGACACTTGGAGGAAACTTGTGGTAGTCTGCTAACTTTCCCCACACTGTGAATGAAGGACTTGAAGGATAGAGAAGCTGCCATTGTCCTCTGGGTAGTGTGTACTCTGTCTCATTAAATCCTCTCTGCTGCCAAAGACTGCGGGCCATGCTTTGTTCTTAGAGCTGGGAGGCTGAGACTCTGGTTGAAGTTCTTGTTTAAGAAACTGTGAACTGATAAAATCCAGGTAGGCTTTCAGTTTCAAGACATTCTGCTGTGTAGCAAAGATTCTTTCCTAGCATCTTGTGCCTGAATGTGTCCCCTAAAGTTTATGTGCTGGAAACTTAGTCCCCAGTGCAACAGTGATGAAAGTGGGGCTTTTCAGAACCTCCTGGGCTGTGAAGGCTCTGTTCTCTGCAGTGGGTTGATGCCATCACCCAAGAAGTGGATTTGTTGTAAAAGCCACTTGGTGTCTCTTGCTCTTTATCACCCTATGGTGGTTTTTGGCATGTTATGAGGCAGCGAGATTCAGATTTCTTGATCAGGGACTCCCCAGTCACCAGGACTGTAATAAATGATTTTTTGTCCTTTGCAAATTATGCAGTCTCAGGCATTTTCTTATAGCAGCACAGAATAGACTAAGATGGCATGCATGTACTTCTACCTCAGCAAATTAAGTTGTTAAGTTTTTCCTGGCTTTTCCTTACTGTTTACTTCTCTGAATTTCTGTTCCATTCTGTGATTAGTCGAAAGTTGCCCATTGTTTATTTCCAGCTTTTATCTCACTTTTTACATGTGAAATTCTCCAACCATCTCAGGCTAAAATTCTGAAATAGCTCCACTGAACAAAATGATATTACATACAGATACAGTGATAATGAAAATTAATGCACACACACACACACACTCACACATTAAGTTGGCCTGAATTGAGCACTGCTTGAATTATCTAAGTGCGGTCTTAGTCGCTTTGCATATTTCCTTTCTTGTTATTTATTCTGTTGTTGTTGTTGTTAGCCCCCTGGCCAGAGCCCATAATTTATATTTTTTGTATTTTCAATAGATCTCAGAATGTTGTGCATACAGAAGATGGTCGGTTAAACTTAAGTGTCTTTGCTCTTGATACAAGTACATACCCTGGATCCATTACTTGCAGAATGCTCAATAAATCCCCTAACTCTTCCATGCTGTTTCCCTGCTTTGACATGAAGAATTTGCTGGTTTCCTTTCCTCCAATTTTTTTGGTTAGAACATTGCTCCCCTGGCTCAGAGCCATGCCAGGAAGATAGGATGTGTTGTTTCTCTGGGCCAGTTTCCAGCCACCTGGGGCCCCAGCAGGCTTCCTCTTGCCAGGTTCCCCAGATGGCTGAGCTACAGTCATGACCTTGGTGTTCCCCACAGGAAAGAAAGGCCAGGTGTGACACAGGCAGTAACTCTGTGTGGCTCAGGTGTCTTCCCAACTCTCTGTCTAGGGTGTGTGTTGGGAGATGCCAGATCTCAGCAGGTTAGGTGTATCGATGCACATGTGCTCAGAAAGATTTTTGACAGCATTGTATTTGCATAGGAGCTGTGGTCATGGGGATCAGGGAATGATACTTTGAATGGTAAGAATAAGAAGAGTGCCTTTCATAAAATAGATGCAGTGTGTGAGTGTGCGTGCATGTGTGTACACAAGTTAAAGGCACAGACCCAATGGGAATGTGGAGTAGAGACATGAGGCTGCTTTACATTTTCTTGTTTGAATGAACCCTCCCCAGCAATCTTACAGATGACTACAGTATGGAGGTCCGTGGTCCCCAAACTCTGCAGATCACAAATGTGACAACTGAATTTGTGCATGTTGGCAAAACATTTTTAAAGAATGTTTAAGTATAGCTACACATATCTGAATTTTGATGGTTTGTTATTAGTATATTCCCTTGCTGGGTATAACATATCCCTTTATTAAACTGCATTAAAATAGCAGCAACTAACTGTACAGTCCAGAGAAAGCCACTCAGACAGGGAGATGAGAGAGTTCTCAATTTTGTCTGTCAGGAGCAGCAACTGGCAGAATGGTTATAATAGTACAGCGAAGAAAATATCAGGAGAAGAGCATCATAGATTTAATGTTTAAAGAGGAATCATTAATTGTCAATTATGCATAACTCTAGGTGTAATCATGTGGAAAACAGACAGTATGTGATAGTTCATTTCTTTTTGTGACAACCCAATTTTACTTTACGTTCACTTTACTGAAGCCAATTCCTTCTTACTTTTCCTAAGAACCAAATGTGAACATACTCATCACCATTACAAAAGAAACTCAACATTATGTCTTTGTTCCAGAGGGAAATGCTATTAATATTACTATTTCAGAATGACATTTATGATACAGATGTGCTCACAGATTTGCCAGTATTTGTAAACTCAGCCCAAAAGGAACACTTAAAGATTTAAGTAGTGTATTTTCCAGCTTTTACTGTATGTTGTATTTAAAAGCCAAAGCTAGTCTCTAGATTTAGTTTTTGACATGTGTTTATGACCATGCTACTTTAAAGCAGTGATTCTAATCCAGGTCTGACTTTGTATGTACTGATTTCTTTAGGAGACGTTTGGCAATGTCTTGGGGCAATTTTTGGTTGTCTATAGGTACAGGCAAGGCTGGAGTTAGTACCATGCAACACCCAGCACAGTTGCCCATAGCAGAGAGTAATCCAAGCCAAGGTAGTGTGCTGCAACTGCAAAGCCTTGTTTTAATGAAAAGAAAGAGTTCCCTCTGACAATAGCTTCAGATAACCGAGCCTCGTTTTGTGCAGAAGAGCCAAAACTGTCATGACCTGAACATTTATCCCGGAAGAATTGCTCATCCTTATTAGTGCAGAATAGAGAAACTGTGTCTAGTCTAAGTATGATTTGTGACCTGAGAATTCTATGGCAGGCTGTTTGACATTTCACATTTCATGACCTGACAATTTGCTGAGACTAGTAGTTGACTAAAAATCCATCAGAGATGGGCTGATTTTCTCCTGAAGGATTCTACCATGTAAAAGTGCAAGAAAGGTGAAAAAAGAAGAGAGGAGGAAAACATTGTCTTCATCTCAGATGCCTTCAAAGCTTGGTTGTGCTTAAATGAGATATCATTAATTATTTCAGTATTCAGAAGGGAATGCAAATATTAGAAACGCAGCTATGGAATTTGAGAAAATGATGTTTCACCTTTCTTGTGCATCAGTATAATACACAGAAAAGACAGGAGTTGATGTCACAGGCACTTCTCGTCTGGATCCACCCCACTCTAGGAAGAAGTTGTGATGTCTCTTATACCAAACCACAGACGAAAAAACCCAAAAGTTATCCCATGACTTGACAGTACTGCACTGCTATGTGTAAAACATGACTGAGAAACTCTCTATTGTATCAGTAAGCACCTCTCCTACTACAGGGGGGAAATTGAGCTACAAGAGATGACTAAAAAGAAAGCAGTTGATCACACTGATCTCTGTGGCTCCTGCAAATGAGTTTACCTTAGGAGAGCTGTCCTTCATTCACAAGACACTGGAGGAACACATTGCCCACTTCTCGGTGCTGAGCTGCTCCCTAACAGTGTGAGGTTAATGAACCTCCTTATTTTTGGCAAGGTGAATAAGTAGCGAGTAAAAAAATCTATCCAAGCTCAGTTCAGAAGATGCAACTGTTTGTGTGACAGAAAAGAGGCCCTTTCTTTCAAAGCAGAAGGAAGTGGTTCTTTATTCCCAAATCTGGCTGCTCTTCCTCAATTACAGAAAAGAATGAAATTAAAATTCGATGGTTTAAATCAGGGGGGGGAGGGGCTGGCACTTCTTTCCTATCCAGAAATAACTATTTCTTTCGTGGGCTTGAATTGATAATGATCAGCACTATGGCTTATTCATGTTTGTAATGAGGTCCTCCTTTTAATTAAAATTGAGCTGCTTTACATGTTTTGTCTTTTCTTAAGAAAACCTTCCAAGTGTTTAAGGCCCCAACATTGGAAAGCGTTAATTACAGCACGGGAAGGGCAGAGCAGAGAGAGCTGGAGGGGGCCTAGTCCGCTTCATTTCCCATTAACATAACTTCAGGGAACACCCAGGCAGATCTGCAGCACATTTGTCAGTTTGCCAGACGTGATGTTCATTAGAGGCCAGAAAGCATCCCTTGGGGAAGATGCATGCAGACTCCTTTCCAATCATTTTACCTGCTCAGCCTCATTTCAGAACCCAGGCAGATAATCACAAAGCCTCCCCTATCCTCCTAGAAATCTGCATAAAAATTCAGCCATGGCAGACACCAGGATGTGCACCTGAGTCTTACACCTATGGGGAATACTTTTATATTGAAATAAGGCTCTATGACAGCCAGAGAAATGGAGTCAATATGCTGAGGTAGATAGAAGGTTGAGGGGTGCACAGCTTTAATTTTATTTAAAATGTGCTGAGATATTTATTTTATGGAATCGTTCCATTCAATTGTGGGAACTAGCAAGCTGAACATCCTTCAGCCGGGCCCACAGGCTGGAAACTGCCAGGAGATAATGTTGCAGTTCCAGAGTAGAATTTATTCTCCTCCAGGAAACCTCAGATTTGGTTCTGTTTTTTTTTTTTTTTTTTTTTTTTTTTTGTGGAACCTAGGATTGAACTCAGGCCCTTGTGCTTTCAAGGCAAGCACTTATTCTGCTGAGCTATCTCATTAGCCCCTGTGGTTTGGTTCTTTAGGTCTCTTACTGATTGAATGGGACACACACTATTCCATCATTAAAGGTAAATTTTTTGAAAAATTTGTCTTAAAAATCCAGTCATAGCAGCACCTGCATTAGTGTTTCATTATATAACTGGGTACTATAACTGGATAAATTGACGTATAAAACTAATATCATAGACATCAAGCCTGAATGTTCATCAGGTTTTCACAATGAAGTAGTATATTCCTAATCTAATAAAATCCAGGAGTGTCCAAAATCTTGAATTTCACTGTATAGCTTTTGTCTACATGTACCTCCAAACTGCATGCACTCATAGATAGGCTTTTCTGAGGTAGTTAAATATAGGGTGTGTGACTATGGATTAAGGATGTGTAGTAAAGAAATTAGTCACTGATTGTTTTGGCATAGTTCTGGGTGTGGATAATAGGAAAGGTCAACCTGGGTGTGTATGGCACCATTCAATAGGCTTATAGCCTAGACAGAATAAGAGGGAAAGGGAGGCTTGCTGATTTACTGCTTCCTGCTTGCCCTAGGTCAGTGGTAGCAAGCCTATGTCACCTTGCTACAGTGGGCTATGTGTATCACTGAAAGCTCTAAAAGGCTCACCATCACTGCCCATCATGTCCCTCTGCTCTGCTGGCCTGCCTTGTATCAACCAAGGTAGGCTGAAACCCCTGCAAACAGTGAATTAAAATAAACCATTTCTCCTTTAACTTTGGATGTCAGGTATTTTGTCCCAACAACAAGAAAAGTGACTAAGACATTCACTAATCCCATTCTAATGTGACCTTTTTTCTGTTTTGAGATGTAGCCCACTTACTCTGGTTCTGATTTGGCTCACTTTCTTCTTTTCCTCCTGGATCATGAGTGAAATGGAAAGTATGTTGAATCAGAGGTCAGAATTTATTTCCTTGAGTTTCCATAGTTTTCAAAATATATTTCCTAGTACTTTTTCACTTCATTTCATTTTTTTTGGTTTTGCTTACATAATTAACTTGACTCTGTTTGGACTATAAACTCATGATGGTAGGGAACATATCTATTTTTTTCTGGTACTAGGGATCGAGCTCAAGGTCTTGTGAATGCTAGGCAAGCACTCTATAACTGAGCTATATCCCTAGCCCTATAATATCTTTTAATGTTCATAGTCATGGTTCAGAAGATACATTTAGAATTTTATAGGTATATGAGATTGAAAAATCTAAATCATTCATTCTA